>CM059816.1:43248159-43458159 GCA_030435695.1 Brachymystax lenok tsinlingensis
CATGTGTAGTACTTACTATAGAAATTTGTAGTATACTGTAGAATACTATACTCCACACTGTAGTTTCCCTCGATCATGTGTAGTACTTACTATAGAAATTTGTAGTATACTGTAGAATGCTATACTCCACACTGTAGTATCCCTCGATCATGTGTAGTACTTACTATAGAAATCTATATAATGCTTTAGTAATCTGTAGTATACTGTAGAATACTTTACTCCACACTGTAGTTTCCCTCGATCATGTGTAGTACTTACTATAGAAATGTGTAGTATACTGTAGAATACTATACTCCACACTGTAGTATCCCTCGATCATGTGTAGTACTTATTATAGAAATCTATATAATGCTATAGTAATATGTAGTATACTGTAGAATACTTTACTACACACTGTAGTATCCCTCGATTGTGTAGTACTTACTATATAATGTTGTAGTATACAAGAGCAGAAGCTCTAAAATATCTGTTCAGACTCCAGTTCTACCTACTTACAGGTAATGGAAAATGTGCTTTTTTAGTATTTCTCCACTTCCATGTCAAAGATAATAAATAAAATAAAAACCCTACAGTAAATACTACAGTAATTTACTGAGTGCATATATTTTCAATACTAAGTATCAATATTAAGTATGAAAATGTATGCACTCACTACTGTAAGTCGCTCTGGATAAGAGTGTCTGCTAAATGACAAATGGTAAATGTTCAAATGAATACTACAGTATACTACAGTCATGTCCTCGAAAACACTACAGTAAACACTACAGTCATACTACAGTAAAGTCCACAAAAACACTACAGTGAATACTATAGTATATAAATATAGTAATACTACACTATTTACAGTATACTATAGTATTGTATGTGGGTAAACACACACACAACCCACACACACACTCCAGCCCGATAGCACGTAAGCGGTCAAACTGGGAATCATCTATGCACAAAGACACAGTGAGAGAGCTAAGGAGAGCCTGCTTCCTGGCAGGACAGAGGAAAATACAGAGCAGAGAAAAATATATCTCTATACACAATATAATAGCTTTAGAGACACAGAAGGGAGCAGAGCGGAACAGCAGCCAACAACACACAATGTGCTCTCCATTCGGCCTCAGCTGTGTCACAGCCGCTCCCATTACAATGGCAATTATCTGTTCAGGACAAACCAATTCTCACCAGGACTCTGGCTCTCACCAGAAACACCTGACCCCCCCTCACCTCTTCTCAGCTCATTCTTCTCCACTCAGATCTCCTCATCTTCTCGTTCAGTGTTATTTCCTCTCTGGTTTCTCCGTCATCCGTAGTATTCACTTGAAGTCATGGGTGATGTAAGAATATTTTGAAGATAAATACACAACGCAGAGAACGAGAGGTCAATAGATTACTAATGATCAAATCAAATAGTATTGAAGTTTTGAACAAAAGGTCAGAGACATGGGAGGAATTTCAGTCTGGGAGCATAGCTACATGGCAAGTTCTCATTGGTCCAAATTGTTTATACATTGAACCTGAAATAGGATACTTGTTATTTGGCCATTGACCCAGTTTTATTGCAAGAAATTCTAATTGATCAACCATATGGCTAGGGCTGGGTTATAAAACTACATCCTGTCCCTTTGTTCTGTGGAGAGAACCACTGAGGACAGGGGTTAAATTAACCTATATTTCTCTCCCTGATTTGCCTTGGGGTCTGTGTTATTGAAGAGTAACATCAACTGCTAACAGTGAGGTATAACATTGTCACAACTTCCACCGAAGTCAGTCCCTCTTCTTGTTCGGTCGACATCACCGGTCTTCTAGCCATCGCCGATCCACTTTTCATTTTCCATTGGTTTTGTCCTTGTTTTACACACCTGGTTCCAATCCCCCAATTACTTGTTCATTATTCAAAGTCACCATTATTAGTCAGTTGTACAACCGAATGCCTTCAACTGAAATGTGTCTTCCGCATTTAACCAAACCCCTCTGAATCAGAGAGGTGCGGGGGGCTGCCTTAATCGACATCCACATCTTCAGCGCCCGGGGAACAGTGGGTTAACTGCCTTGTTCAGGGGCAGAACGACAGATCTTTACCTTGTCAGCTCGGGGATTTGAACTTGCAACCCTCCGGTTACAAGTCCAACGCTCTAACCACTAGGATTGTTTATTGTATTGTGGTCCGTTATTGTGGGCTTGGCATTATTTGATGTGTATTGTTATTATTGTTGAGTAAATTGCTATTTTTACTCATATCTGCTGTCCTGCGCCTGACTCCTCTACACCAGCTACACACAGATGCATTACAAACATAGAGGCCAAATAGGAAATAACATCCACCAGTTCAGTTATTTAACACAGGAAAGGGCTTTAGACTGTCGAGATGCATGGCCTGTGTGGTCCAATGGTTAGTACCACAGCCACAGTGGGTTCCAATCTGACCCAGAGGATAAATTCATTAGAGTTACCAGCCTCAGAAACTGTAGCCCAGATAATTTGTTAAGACTTTATGTCACTGTCAAGAAGCATTACGTCCATCCTGTGTCACTTTACTTGGACTAAGAAAATACACTTTATGACACTGTTATGAAGCATTATGACCATCATAATCATATAAGCCAGATAGGCCCTTATGTCATTCATCAGTAACAAAGAGGGTGTCTTGTCCTGCTCCTGAAATCTGCTCCTGCATTCATCCCAGTCATCAGCAACAGAGTATTTGGGTAGGTGCATGTCTGACATCAATGTGTACGCAATTACAATGATGATAATTGAATATTGTCATTTTCAGAAAATTGTATATAACGTAAACATACTGTTGACAAGTAGGCTATGGTGTAATGGATTGTGTTGCCTTGTGTGGTAGGTTATGTGGGTTTTGACACTCTTATGTAGGTGTCATAACCAGCCATAAAATAAAGCAATATATGTCACAACAGGTGTAAAAATATGTTTCATGACAGTGTTATGACCATATTATTAACAGGTTATGACAAGTTATGTCAGCTGTTATGACTTATTATGACATGGTTATGACCGTGTCATAACATATTATGACACTGGGCGTCAAGTAAAGTGATACGGAACATTCTATCTATGTTAGCAAAAACCTTCTGAGAACCTATTGGCGTTAGAGTTAGGAGAACGTTCCCTTAATGTCAAACAGAACATACCTAGAACGCGGTTACCATGTTCTCAGAATATACAATATTCATGTTCTAGACGTGTTTCCTAGGCCATTGCAAGAACATTCATGTGTCCAGTTTTCTGTGAGTTAAGAGAATATTCCATCAACGTCCCACCAAACATACACAGAACATACACAGAACATGGTTGCCATGTTTGCCAATATTCCATCAACAAATGTTTTGGTTTCATTACACATCACACCTTGTTCCTGTTGCCAAGTCAATCAAGGCCCTGGACCACTGAACCATTCAGAACTCTTTGTCTGTTGTCAAGGATACTCAAACACAAAGTGTATTTAATATACAGTGTTTTCAACTTAAATATTTGACAAATGATTACATTTTGCATGTTGATTTATACAGTAATTATTATTCAACAGTCCTCACCTGGGATCTGATCTCACAACCTCTCGGGACACCGATCTTCCTTCAACGCCACTTCGTCTATGTTGTGCATTAGTCATTCTGACTGTCATCAGCATTGATTTGATTGACTTATTTCAGCAATTTAAGGGTTTTCAGTATAGTTGTCTTATGTTGGTAGGCCTTGTTAACCTGTTAAAATGACTTGACAGGTGTAAGCAATTGGGTGTTTTTGTGAGTATCCTTAACCTTGCCAACAGGCAAACAGCTATGAATGGATCAGTGTTTTATCAATAAGGGCATTGATTGGCTTTTGCAGAAGTAACAAGGCGTGATGTGTAATGAAACTATTTTCTATATATATATTTTTTTTTTTATTGTACCATGAGGCTGATAAACAGAAATGTTCTGGCAACTTTCCCATGAAACGTGTCTAGAACATGAATATCTTATATTCTGATAACATGGAAACCATGTTCTGTGTATGTTTAGTGTGACATTGGTGGAATATTCTACTAACCCACAAAAAACTGGACACATGAATGTTCTGACAACGTTACCATGAAACGTGTCAAGAACAATATCTTGTGTTCTGAGAACGAGGCAAACGTGTTCTGAGAACGAGGCAAACGTGTTCTGAGAACGAGGCAAACGTGTTCTGAGAATGTGGCAAACGTGTTCTGAGAACGTGGCAAACGTGTTATGAGATCGAGGCAAACGTTTTCTGAGAACGTGGCAAACGTGTTCTGAGATCGAGGCAAACGTGTTCTGAGAACGTGGCAAACGTGTTCTGAGAACGTGACAAACGTGTTCTGAGAACGTGACAAACGTGTTCTGTGCATGTTTGGTGGGAAATTGATGTAATATCTCCTAAGTGGAAGCCAGAGACAGTGTGTTAGGGCTCAGTAATAACAACCATTATCTATCACTGTAATGGACACCATTTAACTCTAAGT
This sequence comes from Brachymystax lenok tsinlingensis, assembly GCA_030435695.1. NCBI lineage: Eukaryota > Metazoa > Chordata > Actinopteri > Salmoniformes > Salmonidae > Brachymystax > Brachymystax lenok. The sequence goes on from CM059816.1 coordinate 43,252,643, forward strand.
GAAATGGTCTCTATATCTCTATCTCTCCATCTCTCTTTCTCTCTCTCTCCATCTCTTTCTCTCCCTCCATCTCTCTCTCTCCATCTATCTCTCTCCATCTCTCTCTCTCCATCTCTCAGTCTCTCTTCATCTCTCTCTTTCTCCATCTCTCTCTCTCTCTCTCTCTCTCTCTCTCCATCTCTCTCTCGCTCTCCATCGTTCATTTCCTCTATCTCCCTCCTGCTCTTTCACTTTAATCCTGTGCTGCTTACGATTTGTAATAGCATGTCAAACATAGAAATGCCTAGGATAGAATGGCAAAGGACATAGAAATGCCTAGGGTAGAATGGCAAAGGACATAGAAATGCCTAGGGTAGAATGGCAGAGTGACAGCCAATCACGTTTCAGAGAGACAGTTCAACATAACAACTCAATTTACACCTCAAATAGTGAGAGGTGGCAATACTCTCTAACACACACTCAACACACACACACACATGCACACATATACACAAGTTAGAGTCTGGCGAGGATATGTCTCTCCTACAACCTTAATGTATTACACACACACAAATACACACTTGTATTTCCACACATATACACAAGTTAGAGTCTGGCGAGGATATGTCTCTCCTTCAACCTTAATGTATTACACACACACAAATACACACGTTGTATTTCCTAAATACATTTTAACTCCAACCAGACTCTTTTGACCCTGTTAACCATGGCAACAACCCTGACATATCTCATTAATCACACACACACACACACACACACACAAGCACATCCACACACATAGACACTACCCCTCACACACACACACAGACACACACACAGACTCTCTCTTTCTCTCTCTCTCTCTCCCACACACTCCAATCCAACAGTTTTAATCCCCTGAGAGGTATCATCTCTGCCCAAATAAGCACAGTCCATTTAATGTTCCCTCTCAGGAGACCAGACAGACAGCTCTGTCACTCAGTACTGGGGGAGAGGGGGAGAGAGAGATGTAGAGAGGGAGAGGGGTAGAGAGAGATGTAGAGAGGGAGAGGGGTAGAGAGAGAGATGTAGAGAGGGAGAGGGGTAGAGAGAGAGATGTAGAGAGGGAGAGGGGTAGAGAGAGAGGGTGGAATAGAGAGGGGGAAGTGGGCAGTGGGATAGAGAGAGGGCTCAGAGAGAGGGGGTTGGTTAAATAGGATGCATTTAGAAGTGAGTGTTTGTCAGAATGTGTCAGTATGTATGATGCACAAAGCTCAGTCTTTCTCAATATCATTTGAATTGAAGCAATGATGTGAACAATCTTCTTAGAAAAAAACAATGGATCATTTTCAAGTCATGGTCTGAATAGCCTGGAGTTGACGTGGAGTTGAGCTCAGGTGTGTTGCAAGGTAAATCCCTCACCCATGCCCAGTTGAGGAGCACTTTAACTGGGCTGTCTGAGAAGACACACTGGGGCTAGGAAGCAAATACTGCCTCATTCTCTCATTCTCTCATTCTCTCATTCTCTCATTCACTCGTCCTTTTTCTCCTCCTTTGTCCTCTCCATCTTCTCCTCTCTGTGCAGACTACAGACTTCAGACTACAGACTACAGACTACAGACTACAGACTTCAGACTACAGACTTCAGACTACAGACTACAGACTTCAGACTACAAACTACAGACTTCAGACTACAGACTACAGACTTCAGACTACAGACTACAGACTACAGACTTTAGACTTCAGATTACAAGCTACAGACTTCAGACTACAGACTTCAGACTACAGACTTCAGACTACAGACTTCAGACTACAGACTTCAGACTTCGGACTTCAGACTACAGACTTCAGACTTCAGACTTCAGACTACAGACTACAGACTACAGACTACAGACTACAGACTACAGACTTCAGACTTTAGACTTCAGAATACCTAATGCCTCTCATCTGTTGCCCCTGGCGGATCCCCTCCTCATCCTCCATCTCTCCCCCTACCTATCCCTCCTCCCCATCCTCCATCTCTCCCCCTACCTATCCCTCCTCCCCATCCTCCATCTCTCCCCTACCTATCCCTCCTCCCCATCCTCCATCTCTCCCCTACCTATCCCTCCTCCCCATCCTCCATCTCTCCCCTACCTATCCCTCCTCCTCCCCATCCTCCATCTCTCCCTACCTATCCCTCCTCCCCATCCTCCATCTCTCCCCCTACCTATCCCTCCTCCCCATCCTCCATCTCTCCCCCTACCTATCCCTCCTCCCCATCCTCCATCTCTCCCTACCTATCCCTCCTCCCCATCCTCCATCTCTCCCCTACCTATCCCTCCTCCCCATCCTCCATCTCTCCCCCTACCTATCCCTCCTCCCCATCCTCCATCTCTCCCCTACCTATCCCTCCTCCCCATCCTCCATCTCTCCCCTACCTATCCCTCCTCCCCATCCTCCATCTCTCCCCCTACCTATCCCTCCTCCCCATCCTCCATCTCTCCCCTACCTATCCCTCCTCCCCATCCTCCATCTCTCCCCCTACCTATCCCTCCTCCCCATCCTCCATCTCTCCCCTACCTATCCCTCCTCCCCATCCTCCATCTCTCCCTACCTATCCCTCCTCCCCATCCTCCATCTCTCCCCTACCTATCCCTCCTCCCCATCCTCCATCTCTCCCCTACCTATCCCTCCTCCCCATCCTCCATCTCTCCCTACCTATCCCTCCTCCCCATCCTCCATCTCTCCCCTACCTATCCCTCCTCCCCATCCTCCATCTCTCCCCTACCTATCCCTCCTCCCCATCCTCCATCTCTCCCCTACCTATCCCTCCTCCCCATCCTCCATCTCTCCCCTACCTATCCCTCCTCCCCATCCTCCATCTCTCCCCTACCTATCCCTCCTCCCCATCCTCCATCTCTCCCCTACCTATCCCTCCTCCCCATCCTCCATCTCTCCCCCTACCTATCCCTCCTCCCCATCCTCCATCTCTCCCCTACCTATCCCTCCTCCCCATCCTCCATCTCTCACCCTACCTATCCCTCCTCCCCATCCTTCATCTCTCCCCTACCTATCCCTCCTCCCCATCCTCCATCTCTCCCCCTACCTAGCCCTCCTCCCGATCCTCCATCTCTCCCCCTACCTATCCCTCCTCCCCATCCTCCAAAATTGTATTTGATTTGGAAGGAAATACCATCTTTAATAGGCATAGTTATTGACAGGGAGTTCTGAGCCCCTTACTCAGATCCCATGCTCATCAATGTCACTGGTACACACACACCCTGTCGCTGTAGGACAGACAGAAAACATAAGATGTGATCAAACGTCTCTCATTCCGATGGTTTATTCATCCTTCTGACTCCTCCTCTTCCTCCGCAGCGGCTCAGAGTTTACCATTCACTGAGGGGAGCAAAGAAAGACAAAGGCCCACACACACACGTCAACACATCATCAAACATCTATAAACCTTGCTGACAGACAGGTGCGTCAAAGAAAAATCTGAGGGGGCACAAAATACGTGAGAATATTGTTTTTTTCAAACACCTGAGACAGTTTTTTCCTCCAATCTAGAGCCATAATCATTATGCTTAACTCTTTAGGCATCATCAGCAGTGGTGATGGTTTTGGAGAGTCTGGCGTGCCCAAAGTAAAATGCCTGCCACTCAGGCCCAGAAACTAGGATATGCACATAATTAGTACTATTGGATAGGAAACACTCTGAAGTTTCTAAAACTGTTAAAATAATGTATGTGAATATAACAGAACTGCGATAGCAGGTGAAAACCCGGGGAATTTCTGTCTGTATTATTTTTTTGTATTATTTTTTTGTGACATTTCCTCAGTTTGATAGGCTTCCTATTGAAATCCATGTAAAATAGCTCCCAGATTGCAGTACCTATGGCTTCCACTAGATGTCAACAGTCTTTAGACATAGTTTCAAGGCTTTATCATTGAACAGAACCGAATAGAAGAAGAAATAGTGAAGGGACCACGGATGTCAATAACTTTTCCTGGGCGCGAGACCGTGAGCGGGCCCCTCTTTATTTTCATCCGTGTAAAATACAATCGTTAATATTAATAAAAGTATACCTAAGGATACATTATAAATGATGTTTGATTTGTTTGGGCAAAGTTGATAGGTATAATTTGAACGCTTTCTCTTCACTGTACAACGGGTGACTCGACGGTGGATTTTCTGAACATAACGCACCAACCAAACAGAGATTTATGGATATAATAAATGACTTTTTCTAACAAAAGAACCATGGATTCTCTTGTTTGGACACCGGGTAGTGTCGGGACTGGGGCACTAGCGCCCCAGTTATCCCTAAGAGGTTTTAATTCTATATAAAAAAGAATGTCTACTTTTTATCTAAGCATACTTCCTGAGCTGTCTGTATCCTCCTGACTGGTGGTTCCTGGTGATATCCTGCAATAATTGGCTGATGAGACTGTTCTGTTATTTTTTATTATTAATGGAAATTCACTACAAAGCTGATCCCCCTTTCTCCTTTATCTCTCTCTCGCTCATCATATCACTTTCCACTTCGTCCTTCTCGCTCTCTCCTTCTCTTTCACACCTTCTCTCTTTCTCCTTCTCTCTCTCTCTAGATGAGACAGAGTAGTTGTCCTTAGGAAATGAGACATGACATGACAAGACCAGACCAGACAGGACCAGACCAGACAGGACCAGACCAGAAAAGACCAGACAAGACCAGACCAGACAAGACCAGACAGGACCAGACCAGACCAGACAAGACCAGACCGGACATGACAGGACCAGACCAGACAGGACCAGACAAGACCAGACAAGACAGGACCGAACCGAACCGGACCAGACCAGACCAGTAGAGACAGGACCAGACCAAACCAGACAGGACCAGACCAGACCAGATGAGCAGAGACCAGACCAGACCAGTAGAGACCAGTAGAGACCAGACCAGTAGAGACCAGACAAGACCAGACCAGGCCAGTAGAGACCAGACCAGTAGAGACCAGAGCAGTAGAGACCAGACCAGACCAGGCCAGTAGAGACCAGAGCAGTAGAGACCAGAGCAGTCTAACACTACTGTTTCAGTTCCTCCCTTCCTTACAGTGACACTCCCATAGCCTCATATTCACAACACAGAGTGTGTGTGTGTGTGTGTGTGTGTGTGCGTGCGTGCGTGTGTGCGCGCGTGCGTATTAAGGTGTGACTCTGATTAACGGTTCAGCTAAAGACCTACTTCCCTTTGTGGCCAAAGCACAGATTAATTACAGCCAGTCATCAGCGCCCAGAGAGACAGAGAGAGAGGGAGGAAGGGCCAGAGGAGGAAGCATTATAGTGGAGAAAAAGAGGCATGTATGTGAGTGGGAAGGGGGAAACACACGTTCTCAATACCAAAAACAAATTCTCTCAAATGTGCTTGTTTGTGTGAATGGCCACAGAGCAGCGGGACAAGCAGAAGACAGAAAGAAAGACAGAAAGACAGACAGACAGAGTACTGTTCTTACCCTCTGTGTGTATGGCAGAGACGTAGCTCCAGTTGTATCTCTTGACGATGTCCACCATGGCTCTGGCCTGCTGAGCATCCGATGGCACCACCCTCATAAAGTACTTATACAAACTCTGTTGGAGAGAAACAGTACTCATAAAGTACTTATACAAACTCTGTTGGAGAGAAACAGTACTCATAACGTACTCATAAAAACCCTGTCGGCGATAAACAGTACTCATGAAGTACTTATACAAACTCTGTTGGAGATAAACAGTACTCATAAAGTACTCATAAAAACTCTATTGGAGAGAAACACAGTAGGCTACTGTGTTTAGAATGGAGTGGAGTAAAGTAAAATAGAATAGAGTAAAATAGAATAGAGTAAAATAGAAAATAATATAATTGTGTGCCTACTTTGTCACTGAGGTCCATGCTGGTAGCAGAGTAGGCGATCTGGGGTATGTTGAAGAGCTGTAGGAGGTTCTGGACCTGGATGGCCACAGAGCTGGAACCTGGTCCTATCAGCCCGACAATGGGCTTTTTCCCCCGCATGGGGGTTGCAGCAGGGTCCGCACACCTCGGCCCTCCTCTCCCGTCGGCTCCTCCCCCACCTCCCCCCCACACACTGCCTCCCCCCACCTCGGCCTCGTCAGAGGACACCAAGGAGTCTCGTATGAACTCAATGCTCTGCTCCAGGGCCACAGCAGAGTGCCAGCAGGAGTCTCTTATCTCACAGCCCAGGCTGATGTTGGGGAGGATACGGGGGTCAGCGTTGATACGGTCTAGAGTGTGTAGCATGGCCTCAACACGTTGGATACCGTACTGCTCACGCACCGAGCCGCATTTACGTTCGTGTACCTGGGGGAGGAACACACACACACACACACACACACACACACACACACACACACACACACACACACACACACACACACACACACTGGATACCGCTTTGCTCACGACACGCACTGAGACACTCTTACACTTATGCAGCTCGGGATGGATACAGTGGGGTCTGAAATTATTGACACCCTTGATAACAATGAGAAATATTGACCGTATAAAATGAATCATTCAAATACTGAGCTATATTGTATGCAACAACAACAAAAAGGAAAATGATATAATTTTATACTAATACAATTGCTCAGAGAACAAGATTTTGTAGGAGATAAGGGACAAAATTATTGGCCCGCCTGTTTTCAATACCTTTAAATAACTCACCTTGTGAGGATAACGGCACTGTTTTCTGAGTTGGAGAACACATTTGGAGGGATCATAGACCATTCCTCCACACAGAATCTGTGCTTATGGTGTTTACTAAACAGCACTGGCACTTGGATTTAAAAAAAAAAATGGCATACAATATAGCTTCGTTTTTGAATTATTTATTTTATACAGTCATTTTGGCTCATATTTATTAAGGGTGTCAATCATTTCAGACCCCACTGTACATTCTCACACCATCAGTCATTCATGTGGACATAAAGGATGCCTTAGTCTCAGCGGGTTGTACCTTGTCAGCTGTCGGCTGGTGATGGACAGAGAACAGGGCTCCTATGATGATGTCACCAGGGATGTGTGCCACGACTCGCCGCTCGTTAGACTGGGCATCGCCAACAGTCCCACGCCACGCCCATATAGGCAGGGCCAGGATGATCCAGATCATCTTATTGGTCAATTTGTTAACAAAGAAAATGTCTTGATGATGTGTCTTGATGATGTCCAGTTTGGTCAAGAACTACTACACTTCGTAAGAGTAAAGTTCCTCTCCATTGTGGGGAGTGGTGGCAAGCCCCAAAAAACTAACAAAAATGTAGACTTCCTCTTCCTCTTCCTGCTGTGGAAGTCAAGGAAAGGCCATTGCCACGTTACCAATAAGGAGTGCCAGAGAGAAGCAGTGCATGTTGGGAAATACTTTAGACTCCTTCTGGTCGAAACTGGACTCCACTATGATTGGTAGAGGAATATCCTCCTCTATGGTGAAGCGGTGGTCTCCATGGTAACAGGTAACAGACAGGTAAAGGAGCTGGTCATTACCTATAAACAGAGAGGTAGTGGGGGGTTAGGATCTGAACACAGCAGGGGACATCAATCCTTTATAGTGGCTTACTTTGCTGTTTTCAGATCAATCTGTTATCTACCTGTGACACATCAGGGAGCAGGGAAGGCTACCAGAGGGGAGGGAGAACAATAACATACAACGCCATACCAAGCCTCAGAGCAAAAGAACCATACCCAGTGGGAACCTATCCAAGCAGCCGTTGACTCTCACATGAATCCTACTACAGCTTCACACCATTGCCTCATCAGAAGTGAGGTCTGCACAACGCATCACCGGGGGTAAACTACCTGCCCTCCAGGACACCTACACCACCCGATGTCACAGGAAGGCCAAAAAGATCATCAAGGACAACAACCACCCGAGCCACTGCCTGTTCACCCCGCTACCATCCAGAAGGTGAGGCCAGTACAGGTGCATCAAAGCTGTGACCGAGAGACGGAAAAACAGCTTCAATCTCAAGGCCATCAGACTGCTAAACAGCCATCACTAACATTGAGTGGCTGCTGCCAACATACAGACTCAAATCTCTAGCCACTTTAATAATAAAAGATTGGATGTAATAAATGTATCACTAGCCACTTTAAACAATGCCACTTTATATAATGTTTACATATCCTACATTACTCATCTCATATGTATATACTGTACTCTATACCATCTACTGCATCTTGCATATGCCGTACGGCCATCGCTCATCCATATATTTATATGTACATACTCGTATTCATTCCTTTACACTTGTGTGTATAAGGTAGTTGTTGTGAATTTGTTAGATTACTTGTTAGATACTACTGCATGGTCGGAACTGGAAGCACAAGCATTTCGCTACACTCGGATTAACATCTGCTAACCATGTGTATGTGACAAATAACATTTGATTTGATTTTAGAATATAATAATAAATTGCATGCTTGAGGTCTTGTGTAGCTTTTCAAAGGATCAGAGACACAATTCACAAAATGATCACGATGAACAACACTCTCCCTCTACAACATGTCATATAGGCCTTGTAAACTATAACTAAAACGCTTGTTAATTTCAAGCAAATATATTTAACCTCAACTATGCATAACAACATATTGTAACCACAGGTAGAACATATTTCAATAGAATTCAGCAGCTGGAAGTACACTAAGCAAATTAGTTTGAAGGGGATGGGTCCAACTTTATGCAAATAGACTTGATCAAGGTCGTCGGAATGTAGGCAGAGTTGGGGGCTCAACAGTTCGAGCCCGGCCGGTGTCCCCTCCAGCGGTAGGCGGGAAACAAGGGAGTCAAGGGAAGTAATTAATATGACAGCGTCGTTACAGCGCCGTTAACGGGAGAGCTGTTCGCTCGGGATCCATTCTTCCTCAGAGCCATTCATCCTGCAGCCCGCAAGACCGATTTATCCTGATACAGACTCGTCCACCGCCACCGTCTTTCTCTCTCACTTTCTCACCAAGGCTGCGGGCGGTATTACATACCTGTCGCTCTGTATAGGTCACATTTCACTTTACTAGGAACCGAATTAATTTATCCTCTTCTCTATCACAGAAACATAAATCTGCTCAAATAGGCATGAACGTTGTTCAGCCCGTTGGCTACAGAGGTCACTGCGCTTCTCGCCGTTATAAATTGTCATTAGGCTAGCCTGACACATTCAACACACCACGGTTATCCCGTTAAATAAACCGCGTTAATACGCCGGACAATCAACAGTCTGGGAGATTGAAGTTGCCCATAGATGTCGTCATTGATTGGTTGAGTAAAGTGGGAGATGATAGCAGGATTTTCACATGATGTGCCTGTGCCCATTGAATTACATATAGGATATATGTGCCTTTATAGCCTATGGATGCCCTTGTGAAGTCTGCCAATGGGAATGTGCTCCAAGCATTTCGGGCAAATGCCAGATGGGCTGGTCCATTTTTAGCCCACTGGGCCTAACTAACTTGGGTTTTTTTCAGCAAAATGTGCATTATCTGGCTAATAATGGTGGCATTAAGGGAAAAATGGGCCGGTGTGTTAGAAATGGCAGGGACGATTTCTGGTCCCAGTCCGCTCCGGCTCCATGGCTGAACAATGTCAAATAAGGAGACATGGCAATGGTCTGTCTGTCTTTCTGTCTGTCTCATAGATTGTGTAAACGGGACGGATCTGGTAGCTGCATGCGCTTGTCCTCCAGAGCTGTCCGCGGTGCTGAAATTGAACCATAAGAGCAGTCGTCGCGTGCACCACGGTTTACCCAAACAACCATCGCAGAGAAGAGAGTTCTGTAACTTTTATCTTTTTCTTGACAATGTTAACATCAAACCCCTCACAGGTCAAAAAGACTTAAAGACAGAAGGCTGGCTGCCACACGGAATGATGTTACCTAGGGAGGTGTGTGTGTGGGGGTAAATAGAGCGTAGACTATCTGCTGTGTCTCGCTGTTGCATCCACGGGCTGAACGCGCCGTTACGTTACATCCAAATGTATACACATAGAGCCTTACCGTGTCAATCTGCGACCTCGTTCATTTCCACGGGATAAAGGCAGAACACGCACCGGCTGCTAGCGACCAAGGCCACAGCTCGAGCTCCTCTCGTCTTCATGTCACGCACAAACTCTGCCGGTGCTATGTCTGCTCACGCATCGCGCGCCAAACCCCTAGTCTATCCTCTGCGCTGCTCTCTCAACCAGTATGTCTCGCGACAGGGCAGGTTATCTGACCGCTCTATATAGCCTCACACTGTGCTGAGGAGTGACTATCATGCCAGTCTGTCTGACACAACTCCACTCCGGGAGAACTGCAGTTGGTGAGCTTGTGTTTTTTGTTTTGGTTATTTCCTGCGGCGCGTGCCGCTTTCAGACCGCAAGGTGACTGCCTCATGTCCTTCGAAACCCCGCTCAGCGCGCGCCCTCCCTTCCAACGAAGATGTTTGTGAATGAATGCCCGCATCGAACCTATGACACTAAATCACCAAACGCACACTGATCACCAGATCACACGTGTGTGTGTGTGTGTGTGTGTGTGTGTGTGTGTGTGTGTGTGTGTGTGTGTGTGTGTGTGTGTGTGTGTGTGTGTGTGTGTGTGTGTGGCCTTTCAAACGGATCATGTCAAGTCTACCACCCGATGGCCATCTGAGACGTTAATGGAATGAGCGACTAGGTGCGTTTATCGATCCATGACACTGTCACTAATCTCTCACTCTCGATCTCAATCTCTCTCTCTCTCTCTCTCTCTCTCTCTCTCTCTCTCTCTCTCTCTCTCTCTCTCTCTCTCTCTCTCTCTCTCTCTCTCACACACACACACACACACACACACATACACACACACACACACACACACAGGCATTAGGCTCAGTAGTACAAACAGCAGTCTGAACCAGGCGGGGCAACACACAGAGGCAGGCTATTACCTACCTTATAAGCTCTCTAATAGTAGTATCGCCCATCACACAAAGCATCACACAAAGCTGTCAAGGGAATGCGTTTTCTTTGACGGTTGTGTTGCAGGCAGTCAAAATATACTTTGGTGCTAAAACGTTCCCGATATCATATATTATTTACAATTAATATAAACATGGATGCCGTCCACGAAAGGACCGTTTTGTGTTATAAACACTAATTCCAGTATGACACAAATAGCGCGGGAATCGAATCAGACCAACCGGGCTCTGACGTTAATGCACGGTAAAGCTCGAGTAAACAGCCGCCTGCCCTCTGCTGGCTTGCCCGCCTCTCAACGTGAAAACACACATCTAACGGGTTCCTCATTAGGTTAGAACAAAATAATACAACTCAACAGTATCAAAGCAAAAGCCTAAAAGTAAATGAAAAATTAATTACTTTATATTTTTAGCTTTTTACAGATTGACTGCTCTGTTGATAGCCTGTTTTTCCTGAATGTAAGACTAACCCAAAAGTTATATGGAAAAAGCTAAATGAATAGGCCTACCTCAACTAGGCCACCGTGCATGTTTTGGAGAAACCCCAAACTCCACGTACTGATCAGAGCATCATGGTCGTGATGAATCCACCTTTTTCACTATGGCAACGACGGAACACCGAGTCTCTGTTCCTGCGCTCTTTCGCTCGCTCTCTGTCTGTCGCGCTTGCACTGCGCGGCTCCAATATGGGGGCTTCATCGCGGCCACGCTCTGCGCGTCACAGGCCAACCACCGATCTGATACTGTCTCCTCTCTATCTCTCTCTCTATATATATCTATCTCTATCTATCTCTATCTCTATCTCTATCTCTATCTCTCTCTCTCTCTCTCTCTCTCTCTCTCTATCCTCCTCTCTCTATATCTCTCTCTCTGTGTATCTCTCTACACTCTGTGTGCTCTCTCTTTTGAATACAGTATGTATAGGCTAAGTGTGTTTGTGTGAATGGATAGATAGATGTGCAGATACAGATTCAGGGGGAGTGTTTAGGGGCTTGGCCATAAACAAGGCCAGAATTAAATCGCCAGCCAAATGCAAGAGGGATTAGAAGACCATTAAAAGCACACACATACATACACACACACACACACACGGCGGCGCTGGGTAGTGCTCGCCTTTTGCGATTTAATGTCACTACTAGACTAGACTCTAGACTTTGCTAGTTAGTGTGTATTTCTGTGTTAATTCTTTGTTTACTCAAAACATTTGTGCTTGCTAAATTACTATTCAATTTGTATCTCATTATTTTTATTATATATATTTTTTCATGACTTTCTTTACTCATTTATTTATTCGATTGTTCCTGAACTGCTGAGAGGTGAACCTGCCGAGAGGTGAACCAGTCGAGAGATGAACATGTCGAGGTGAACCAGTCGAGAGGTGAACCAGTCGAGAGATGAACATGTCGAGGTGAACCAGTCGAAAGGTGAACCAGTCGAGAGGTGAACCAGTCGAGAGATAAACATGTCGAGGTGAACCAGTCGAGAGGTGAACCAGTCGAGAGGTGAACCAGTCGAGAGGTGAACCAGTCGAGAGGTGAACCTGTCCAGAGGTGAACCTGCCGAGAGGTGAACCAGTCGAGAGGTGAACCAGTCGAGAGGTGAACCAGTCGAGAGGTGAACCAGTCGAGAGGTGAACCAGTCGGGAGGTGAACCAGTCGAGAGGCGAACCTGTCGAGGTGAACATGTCGAGAGGTGAACCAGTGGAGAGGTGAACCAGTCGAGAAGTGAACCTGTCGAGAGGTGAACCAGTCGAGAGGTGAACCTGTCGAGGTGAACATGTCGAGGTGAACCAGTCGAGAGGTGAACCTGTCGAGAGGTGAACCAGTCGAGAGGTGAACCAGTCGAGGTGAACCAGTCGAGAGGTGAACCAGTCGAGAGGTGAACCTGTCGAGAGGTGAACCAGTCGAGAGGTGAACCAGTCGAGAGGTGAACATGTCGAGGTGAACATGTCGAGGTGAACCAGTCGAGAGGTGAACCTGCCGAGAGGTGAACCAGTCGAGAGGTGAACATGTCGAGGTGAACCAGTCGAGAGGTGAACCAGTCGAGAGGTGAACCAGTCGAGAGGTGAACCAGTCGAGAGGTGAACCTGTCGAGAGGTGAACCTGCCGAGAGGTGAACCTGCCGAGAGGTGAACCAGTCGAGGTGAACCTGTTGAGAGGTGAACCAGTCGAGAGGTGAACATGTCGAGGTGAACCAGTCGAGAGGTGAACCTGCCGAAAGGTGAACCAGTCGAGAGGTGAACCTGCCGAGAGGTGAACCATTCGAGAGGTGAACCTGTCGAGAGGTGAACCAGTCGAGGTGAACCAGTCGAGGTGAACCTGTCGAGAGGTGAACCAGTCGAGAGGTGAACATGTCGAGGTGAACCAGTCGAGAGGTGAACCAGTCGAGAGGTGAACATGTCGAGAGGTGAACCAGTCGAGAGGTGAACATGTCGAGGTGAACCAGTCGAGAGGTGAACCAGTCGAGAGGTGAACATGTCGAGAGGTGAACCAGTCGAGAGGTGAACCAGTCGAGAGGTGAACCAGTCGAGAGGTGAACCAGTCGAGAGGTGAACCTGTCGAGAGGTGAACCAGTCGAGAGGTGAACATGTCGAGGTGAACCAGTCGAGAGGTGAACCTGTTGAAAGGTGAACCAGTCGAGAGGTGAACCTGCCGAGAGGTGAACCAGTCGAGAGGTGAACCTGCCGAGAGGTGAACCAGTCGAGGTGAACCTGTTGAGAGGTGAACCTGTCGAGAGGTGAACATGTCGAGAGGTGAACATGTCGAGGTGAACCAGTCGAGAGGTGAACCAGTCAAGAGGTGAACCTGCCGAGGTGAACCAGTCGAGAGGTGAACCAGTCGAGAGGTGAACCTGTCAAGAGGTGAACCTGCCGAGGTGAACCAGTCAAGAGGTGAACCAGTCGAGAGGTGAACCAGTCAAGAGGTGAACCTGCCGAGGTGAACCAGTCGAGAGGTGAACCAGTTGAGAGGTGAACATGTCGAAAGGTGAACCTGCAGGTAAGCATTTCATTGCCAGCCAAGTCACCCGTGATACAAGTCAGTATCTGACGCCGATCCAAGACTGAGGACATCAGGAGATGCAACAGAGAGCGCTGTTACCTTCAGGTAGATTTCAGTTTTGCTCGTGCTTTGTGGACCAGGATAGTGGATAGACGTAAGCATCTGTCTCTGGTTGCAAGTTCAAATTCAGCGATATAAAGTTGTTTTTGAGATGTTTGTTTTAAGCCTATCACAAACCTTAACTCTAACCTTAACCATTGGGAGTTAATGCCTAAACTTGAAGTTTGCAACAACTTCGAAATTTGACGTTTGAGAAACATGGATGAAAGTCTAATTCTGACGAGAGACTTTGAGAGCTAGTTGTTCATTGCACTGTGTACTCCATGTACTGTATATCATGTGTATATGACAGATAAACTAACTTGAACACACCTACAGGCATGCTGAGCATTCAGAGCCTTAACTGATGCAGTCTCCCTCTCTTTCTCCCCCCCTTCCTCTCCTTATCTCTCTCCCTCTCTTTCTCCCCCTCTCTCTCCCCATCTCTCTCTCTCCCTCTCTCTCTCCCCCTCTCTCTCTCTCTCTCTCTCTCCCTACCCCTCTCTCTCCTTATCTCTCTTTTTCTCTCTCATACACACACTCATACTCTGATTCTATTCTCTCACAGCACACACAATTACACACAATTACACACCTCCATTAATAATATGGGCTACACTCTGCCATGCCACACACACACACACAAGCACGCACGCACACAAACACACACACACACACACACATTCAAAGCCTGTCCTTCCATTGGGAGATAAGAGTGAAATAACTTTCCTTCCGTTCACTGCCACACAGTTCAGCTGGGCCAAATGAAATGACCTCCTCTGTGTGAAGGAGAAGAGACCTGGGCTTCATAAACACAGTGTGTGTGTGTGTGTGTGTGTGTGTGTGTGTGTGTGTGTGTGTGTGTGTGTGTGTGTGTGTGTGTGTGTGTGTGTGTGTGTGTGTGTGTGTGTGTGTGTGTGTGTGTGTGTGTGTGTGTGTGTGTGTGTGTGTGTGTGTGTGTGTGTGTGTGTGCGTATCAAATTTAACCTCCAAACTCCATCACCACTGAGACATAACTGGTCAAACCAGACATATGACTCAGCAGAAAAGTCCTGGGACACTATGAGTGTTCATGCACAATCACACACACAAACACACTCATTCTCACACACACACTCATTCACACATACACACGCACACACACACACACACACACACACAAACATGAATAGTGCAACCTCCATTTCATTTTCGTCTGTGATATGTAAACCCTGAATGGAACTGCTCATCACAGATGGAAACAGAGAATGTTCCAGTGTCATGTCACCATGGCAACCACTGACAGCTGTTGCAAAAGAGATGTAATGACATCCTACCAATGGAACTGCTAATCTGTAATTGCTTTCACAAACGCCAGAGTCAAGCTAACACACACACACCCTGCAGTGTTAAAGATCTCTCCCACTCAAAATGTACCAAGACGATATTAACTGAAGATATTATTTGGATCATAGTGGTCCATGCGCGTCCAGGGATTTGTTCGGGAAAAAAAGGAGAGTAGAGGAAAGGAAGTTTGGGTCAATGCTTGAACGCTCTGTCAATCATTTTGTGACCCATGGGGTTAAATGACATAATATTAATCAGAATGTGATCAATAACTGAATTGATATCAATTTACTTTCATTTTTAACCAATAATATAAGTGAAAGAGGAGGGTGTCTAGATTAGGAGAAATTTGATTGGACGTTTTCATCCATCATATACCCAGTAAAACGTCATCCTGTCTGCTCAATTAGTGACATTCACAAAGCAATATCTCAGAGCTGCTATGACAGACACTACACACACACACACACACTACACACATACACACACACACACACACTACACACACACACACATGTGCACGCACACACACACACATACACACACCCAAACATATACACACAAACATGCTGTACTCCCACACACACAAAAACATTCTCTGTCTCTCTTTCTCTCTCTCTCGCTCTCTCTCTCTCTCTCTCTCTCTCTCTCTCTCTCTCTCTCTCTCTCTCTCTCTCTCTCTTACACACAAACACACACACACAAAAGAGAGAATGTTACAGTAAGTAAATAAATGATTTAATGGAATTTCAAAACAACACTGGGTATCCTCTGTTTCCATAGAGACACAGTTGATTTAATGTCACTACTCAGTGATTTTTCTCTCTTTGTCTAACTAGGACAAATATACGCACATACACACATACACACAAGTACTGACAAATCTGCGTAAGTGGGGATTTAAATTATGAAACATGTGCTCTCTAGTAAATTGCTCATGTCTATCTAGTCCTACTAACCAGGCCTGGGAAGGCAATCAGAGAGACATCATAACAGTCATCTATAAAACACCGCTCTCTCTCACACTAAGCTGACATAAGTTGGCCCTACACTGAAGGTGTTTTTTGTCTCTAAGGTTATTATTTACCATTATTTCAACAGGGAAGTCATATTGAGACTAAAGTATCTTTTGTAAATGAGCCCTGCACAATACAAAAACTAAACACATCAATAGGCAAGTGTAGATAAACATAAATATACACGTTAAATACACATTAAGATACAAAACACAGTCAATTAAAACAAACACATTCTTCATTAGGAAAATCCTCTGTCAGCTGTCTGAATTGCCCTAGCGACACCAAAGCATCCAATCGAAAAACATATTTTGGAGATTTTTCCAAACAATGAACTTAAAGGCAAATGAGTCTCCCGAGTTAACCTGTGAATGGGTTTGATAACTTGTTAGAATTTGGGGAGAGTAAACTGTTCCAAGGGCAACTTCTACCTTTACAGCCAAATCATCCTCAATCGCTCTCTCTAGCGAGAGTAGTCCTGTGGGCCGGCCTGCTCATTAGGCAGGGTTAGGCGGCTGCCTATGGCGGCAGATTGAGAGGGCGGCATTTTCTGAGCTAAACTGACCACGACGCACCTCTAACAACAACACATAAAACAACACATAATTCTACCCAAAATCAATGACAATTTCTGTCAACCAGTGGCTTATGGGCTTTTTAGGTGAGCGCTGATGCAGCCCTTTGATAAGCAGTGCCCACTTTGTCAAAGCATGGGCGCAAAATATGTTGCTTGTCCATTCCCATCGTTCTTCTCCAGGGTGCTGTGGAAATATATATATATCTCTTCAGTGCTCCACCAACGTCCCGTCAAACATAAATCACATAGCAGATATAAGATAGGGTAGAAAGAGTATGTGGCATTTTCTGTGGCCTACAGGCTGGAGATAAAAATGCATGATAATGTAATGAGGCCCTTACATCACGCAGGTTTGTCCAATGAAACCCCTATTACCAGTCTGTTCAACCTCTCTTTCGTATCGTCCGAGATCCCTAAAGATTGGAAAGCTGCCGCGGTCATCCCCCTCTTCAAAGGGGGTGACACTCTAGACCCAAACTGTTATAGACCATATCCATCCTGCCCTGCCTTTCTAATGTCTTCAAAAGCCAGGTTAATAAACAGATCACTGACCATTTCGAATCCCACCGTACCTTCTCCGCTGTGCAATCTGGTTTCCGAGATGGTCACGGGTGCACCTCAGCCACGCTCAAGGTACTAAACGATATCATAACCGCCATCGATAAAAGAGTACTGTGCAGCCGTCTTCATCAACCTGGTCAAGGCTTTCGAGTCTGTCAATCACCGTATTCTTATTGGCAGACTCAACAGCCTTGGTTTCTCAAATGACTGCCTCGCCTGGTTCACCAACTACTTCTCAGACGGAGTTCAGTGTGTCAAATCCGAGGGCCTGTTGTCCGGACCTCTGGCAGTCTCTATGGGGGTACCACAGGATTCAATTCTCGGGCCGACTCTTTTCTCTGTATATATCAATGCTGCTCTTGCTGCGGGTGATTCCCTGATCCACCTCTACGCAGACGACACCATTCTGTATACATATGGCCCTTCTTTGGACACTGTGTTAACAAGCCTCCAAACGAGCTTCACTGCCATACAACACTCCTTCTGTAGCCTCCAACTGCTCTTAAACGCTAGTAAAACCAAATGCATGCTTTTCAACCGTACGCTGCCCGCACCAGCCCGCCCGACTAGCATCACTACTCTGGACGGTTCTGACTTAGAATATGTGGACAACTACAAATACCTAGGTGTCTGGCTAGACTGTAAACTCTCCTTCCAGACTCATATTAAACATCTCCAATCCAAAATTAAATCTAGAATCGGCTTCCTATTTCACAACAAAGCCTCCTTCACTCACACCGACAAACATATCCTCGTAAAACTGACCATCCTACCGATCCTCGACTTCGGCGATGTCATTTACAAAATAGCCTCCAATACTCTACTCAGGAAACTGGATGCAGTCTATCACAGTGCCATCCGTTTTGTCACCAAAGCCCCATATACTACCCACCACTGCAACCTGTATGCTCTAGTCGGCTGGTCCTCGATACATATTCATCGCCAGACCCACTGGCTCCAGGTCATCTACAAGTCTATGCTAGGTAAAGCCCCGCCTTATCTCAGCTCACTGATCACGATAACAACACCCACCCGTAGCACGCGCTCCAGCAGGTATATCTCACTGGTCACCCCCAAAGCCAACACCTCTTTGGCCGCCTATCCTTCCAGTTCTCTGCTGTCAATGACTGAAATAAATTGCAAAAATCGCTGAAGCTGGACTTATATTTCCCTCACTAACTTTAAACATCAGCTATCTGAGCAGCTAACCGATCGCTGCAGCTGTACTTAGCCCATCTGTAAATAGCCCATCCAACTACCTCATCCCCATATTGTTTTTATTTACTTTTCTGCTCTTTTGCACACCAGTATTTGTACTTGCACATCATCATATGCACATCTATCACTCCAGTGTTAATTTGCTAAATTGTAATTACTTCGCTACTATGGCCTATTTATTGCCTCGCCTCCTCACGCCATTTGCACACACTGTATATAGACTTTCTTTTTTTCTATTGTGTTATTGACTGTACGTTTGTTTATCCCTTGTGTAACTCTGTGTTGTTTTTGTCGCACTGCTTTGCTTATCTTGGCCAGGTCGCAGTTGTAAATGAGAACATGTTCTCAACTAGCCTACCTGGTTAAATAAAGGTGAAATAAAAAAATTAAAAAAATAGCATAACCTAAATGGCACTCAATCAAATAAAAATTGTGCTGTCATGTTATTTAACAAAAAAACACATCCTAAAAACAAGACAGAAATTGACAAACTGGAATGGACAATCTGGAATGGACAATCTGGAATGGACAATCTGGAATGGACAATCTGAAATGGACAATCTGGAATGGACAATCTGGAATGGACAATCTGAAATTGACAATCTGGAATGGACAATCTGGAATGGACAATCTGAAATTGACAATCTGGAATGGACAATCTGAAATGGACAATCTGGAATGGACAATCTGGAATGGACAATCTGAAGTGGACAATCTGGAATGGACAATCTGGAGTGGACAATCTGAAATGGACAATCTGGAATGGACAATCTGGAATTGACAATCACAAGTGTTGTCCAGGAGTTTCACCCCGCTGTCATGATCAGTGGTTTCAAGTTTGTATCTGTCTTTTTTTTTTTTTTGCCAAGCTGATCATAGTGGAAAATTAAATACTTCAGCATTTCCCGCTGTGTAAACACATTGAAAATAGGCTGATGAAGATGGGTAGTTGATATTCAGAGCTTCAATCGCCAATACACTGGCGGGTTTTACAAATGGTGGGCCTACCACATGGATGGGCATTCATAACAATCCCATGGGGGGTCGACATGGTAGGCTACACCCCAGTAAGCATGAGCTGACGTCTTTTGGACGTCTTTTTTTGGTCTTGTCTGGACATCATTTTTTGGTGTTTTACAAACTGTAGGCTTGCCACATAGATGGACATTCATCAAATTACATTTCAGGCAACACTGTAGGCTACACCTCAGTAAGCACGGCCCGACGCCGACGCCTTTTGGAAGTCTTTTTTTGGTGCAGTTCCAGATCAGCCTTGATTTCCACATCCACTGGCATATATCATAGATGTCTATGTTTGGTTCCGATTTTGTCCGGTCTGGATCAGCCTTGATTTGGCCCAAACATAGATGTCTATAAATTACTTATTTTCAACTTTTATTCCGAACAAAAAAATTCCAGATTTTATCATCCTGTAAAATATATATTTTCAACATCCGGAAAATAAGTATTTTCAACTTTCATTCAGAACCGACAATGAACCTGATTTAAACATCAGGAAAATACATAGTTTTTAATGTCCGGAAAATATGCATTTTAAACATACGGAAAATACCTTTCCACCTTTCATTCAGAACCTAAATTTAACCTAACTTCAATTTCTGGAAAATACATATTTTAGACGTCTTTTCATCTTTCTGGGACTATTCTAGTTAATTTTGTGGGGACGCATTTTTGGCTTTTTTTATGGCGGCAGAACGGCAGGGACCGGTCCTGCTGTGGGATATGTTCAGGTCATACCTCCACCCAGTGGTGAGTTGGCTGTACAGACACAGCCAGCCAGTATGAGCGGTTATTCTGTTTTAGAGGTTTACAATTCGCATTTGATGCTTCATTTGTTTCTTTAAATCCATTAAACGTCGTCGCACAATTGTCATCGCAGAACCGTAATATAAGAATAGAAAAATAGCTTTATTGTAATTGAACGTGTTGGTTTGTTTCTTAGAACCCCTTAGAACCCCTTAGAACCCATGTCATAATTGTTGTAACAAATGGCCAACAGAATGTAAAATAATGTAGGTCATGAAACATGGTGTGACTGATATGGCATTCCCATGCATAACCATTTCATCTGTTTTGGTGTGAAATGATGCGATGTGAGCAGGCACAGCCTATGCAGACCAAGCAGTTGATTATGTAGCTAAATACAATATAATTTCTACAAGGGTTATATAATCATTATTTCCTTCGTATTTCTGTTTGGGAAATTGCCTACGGACTACAACTCAGGCCTAGGTATTCAGCACGGACAACATCTGATGAGAAATCAAACTGCTATAATTGCACTCAATTACTTGCGGATCTGACCACAGATCTGACTGCAGGCCAGGGACACATATTTCCTCTCCTGGTGCGTGTGTGTGTGTGTGAGAGAGAGAGAGAGAGAGATAGAGATAGAGAGAGAGAGAGAGAGAGATATTACTGTTGGAGAGACTGTCTGTTAGCAGAACAGGGGAGTCCCGTGCACACGGTAATCCTGTGACGTTCATGTCCGCGCGCTCGAGTGCGTTTTCATCCAGATTAGCCGCACCTCGTGCCCCGCTACGGGAGCATGTGAGTGGCTTATGATCTCGAGTTGTGCGCCAGCCTCCCTCAACAACGCTACAGCAGAACATAACCCTTTCACCGGCACATGATAATATGTCTGGATAATACAGTACATACCCAGTTCAAAAGGCATTCATTGTTTTGTTGTGCGTAAAGATAGGGTCACACTACAGCCTGGAATGTGGAGGAGGAGGGGTGCCTGTCACTCAGACCCCTCTGATCAATTAGATATGGTGGCATTACTAACTTTTGTGTAACATAACAAATTACAGCATCACCATAGAAACAAATAGCCTAAATTGTTAACCAAATGATGCCTACTGTTCGTCTTTGAGTGGGGTTTTACCTCTCCGATCCCAAGAGTAAATGCTCAATGTCATTGTATTCTACTCTATAAAATAGTATTATTGTCACTGCAATCTTTCCTCTCGTTCTTTTGGGCACTGAGCCAATTTCAGTTCTGCTAAACCCAAACTTGAAGGTTGTGAAAATTCTGTACTACTTTTAACAGTGGCCAAGTAGGTTACTGTGGCTATTTGATCATAATGTATGTCTACCAAAGTGGCCTACCATAAAAAACAATGGAGAAAATGCATCACATAACATTTTAACATGGAAATAGCTGTTCTATCACTCAGCCTACAGTAACAGCCAATGTGTGGTGTTCGATATAGGTCTACATTCCATGAGACTTTTGAAAAAAACATGCAGGGCTTGACATTAACCTGTTTATCCATTTGTCCTTCAGACAAGGAGGTGACTGGATATGTTGTTGAGTTGTTTGATGCAAGAAACCTCTTTACAAAATAAAATGCATTATTATTCCCATTCCATTATTACAGAGAATTAGACAAATTATGCTATCCTCTGCCTATTGGCTAAAGCTTATTCAAGCCAGTCTCAAAATACAACTCTGATCCTTTAAGACAAAAAAATACAAATCTTTACCTGACTCCTTTTCAAAGATGTCTAGAAATATACACGTTTTGTGCTCTTATTGGAAGCAATCACTCCCCTATTACTGACAAAAAATGATCTACAGTATAACTGGGCTAATAACTCAGTAAATAGGAAAGGATATCAACAAAATGTGCACATGTGGCTACATGTATCTCTCAAAGTAATCACATCTACTCACCACCACTCATGCTGTACATGCTGTAAACACAGTCCAGTTCAAAGTAAATGGCACAGATCCATATATGGCAATGGCCTATTTGCATATAGGCCTACTGCAGGTCTGATTGGTTATGCAACACTGGTCTGTGTAGAGTACAGGCTGAGTAGTGCGTGTCAATGCAATAGAATCCTACTCCAATGCGTTCTGCCTACAACAAAATCTCTTTCATAGCTTGTTTTGTTTCTGTATGTTGCATTGCAAGTGGCTAATATTGCCTTGATTCAATCACAATTGCCACAGTAAAGGAAAATGATGACAGTGTTAACAGGGAAAACTCTAGAACAGTGGTCACCAACCTTTTCTGAGTCAAAATGCATGCCGAGATCTACCGCTCAGATTTTTTTATCAACATGACTTAAAAAACATAAGCCTATGCAAGAATAACCAATTAAAAACAGTACTGTAGCAATGAGGTTTGTGCAGTAAACTATAGACCCTATACATTATCACTGCTTATTGGCTTTGCTTGTATTGCCTTGCAAATGCATGGTTGTTCGGCCCATTTAAAAAATGTATATATTTAAACATTTGAGGTAGGCTGTATGATCAGATCCATTGTTGTATTACTTGTGAGGCACAGCTGAGTGAGCATACATTTAAATAATTTACTTTTTTTATTTTACTGGTCTGATGGTGTTTTCATCTGATGGTCAGTCTCAGCAGAGGGAGAGAGCAGCAGACTGAGGGTCCGTCTCTCAACATCCTTCCTCTCTCGCTTTCCATCTCATTCATTGCTGCTGCACTGCTTGTTGTAGCGCTGAGTGGAAATAGGAAGAACATGTATTTCATGGCTTATAAAAGTGTTGAATAGAAAGTGTTGACAGTTCTGAGTAGGAACTTAAACATAAACTCACGCATGACAACAGCAGCTCTTAGCTGTATCCGTTGAGTCTCTCTCTAGTCATGGTTTTAAACGTTTTGAAATCTCACAGTATCAACTTTGCTGTAGCTTTCTTTAATGCCTGCTACATTACTGCAGACACAGTAATCTGAGCCATCTGATTGGCCAGCGCTAGGCCTATAGTGCACTTGATTTGCTCTCTGGGCCTGCTGGGAAGGCGGAGTTCTACCTTCAGACACATGAAGTAGTTCAAAATGGCAACAATTCACCTACCAAGCGCACAGGGCAGTTGAATCGGGTGCACCTACCTAGATCGACTAGGAAAGCCTTGGAGATCGACTAGGAATGCCTTGGAGATCGACCAGTCAATCTTGATCGACCGGTTGGTGACCACTGCTCTAGAAAGTTGAGTAAAGTTCAATCTCGTGCTTCTCTCTGTGGGCTGATATTTCTTCTGAGTGGCAGTCCCAGGGAGCTGCACGGCAGTCTCAGGGCTACTGCGCACACGTGCTCAGTTAAGAGGGGACCATTTGTCACGACTTCCGCCAAAGTCGGTCCCTCTCCTTGTTCGAGCGGCGTTCGGCGGTCAACGTCACCGGCCTTCTAGCCATCGCCGATCCACTTTTCATGTTCCATTTGTTTTGTCTTTGTTTTACACACCTGGTTTCAATTCCCCAATTACATGTTCATGATTTAACCCCTCTGTTTTCCCCATGTTTTTTGTGCGTTTTTGTTTGTGTTTAATACGGTCTGTATTGTTGGCTTGGTTATTCTCGATTGTTATGAGAAAGTTTTTGAGTATATGACGTGTGGTACTCATCTCTGCTGTCCTGTTCCTGACTCCTCTGCACCAGCTACACCCAGACCTTCATTTCCAAATAGTTTATTAATTATTTATTCTAACATTAGCTTACAATAGGCTACTCTGTTCCTGTTTTGAGCATTCGACTGGGACAAGTGTAAATCTTCTCCTGTGTCGTTTTACTCTCTAGATAATGTCCTACAACAGCAGACATTAGCATGCCGTTACGGTACAGGAGCTTGTCTGTTCCACGCTGTGAGATGGGCTATTATGTGAGAGTTCCTTACAAGTTGGAACCATTCCACTCTCTCACCCCAGATCATGCACACACATTCCAGGCCAGCTAGGCCTGGGGGAAGAGGGTTGTGGTCAGCTGGTCTCGAGACAGAATGAGGCTGGATTCAACAATATTATCCCAAGCATGTGATGGTATGGGGAGGGAAGCAGAGAGGGGAGAGAGAGGGTGTGGGCAAGTGGAAGTTACATTGTTAGTTAACATTACTCTTTCTTTTCCCCGGACGCTGCATTACTGACTTATACCACGTGTGACCTGGCTGGACCTGCTGTGTGACTATAGCCGGCTGCAGTCGCCTCTTCGCCGTGTGCTTGGTTAGTCTGGCTGTGTAGAGATCTCTTGGGTGTGGTAGTTGGTTTAGTCATGGTTCTTCAGGTTGTGTTGGGTAGCCTGCTCCAGATGCTGTTCCTGCGGTCGTGTGTGGGCCAGTTCCCCCGGCCTTGCGCCAACACAGAGGCGCTGCGGACCAAGCAGTGCTGCCCAGTGTGGGAGGGGGACAGGTCGGCCTGTGGAGCCATGTCGGGCCGAGGGTTCTGTCAAGACGTGACGGTATCGGAGGAGCCCCACGGGCCACAGTACCCACACACTGGGATAGACGACCGGGAACGGTGGCCACTAACCTTCTACAACCGCACATGCCAGTGTGCAGGTAACTATGGGGGTTTCGACTGTGGAGAGTGCAGATTCGGCTACTTCGGCCCCGGGTGTGCCGAGCAGCGGGAGTCCACGAGGAGGAACTTCCTCTCGCTGTCGGTGGCGGAACAGCAGCGGTTCATCGCCTACCTGAACTTGGCCAAGAACACCGTCGCCGCTGACTACGTCATTGTCACAGGAACTCGCGCTGAGATGGGTGCAAATGGGGAGAACCCAATGTTTTCCGACGTGAGTGTATACGACCTGTTTGTGTGGATGCACTACTACGTGTCCAGGGACGCACTGCTGGGGGGACCAGGAAATGTTTGGCCGGACATAGACTTTGCGCACGAGTCGGCGGCGTTCCTGCCATGGCACCGAGTGTATCTGCTGCACTGGGAGCACGAGATCAGGAAGATGACTGGGGATTTTAACTTCACTATCCCATACTGGGACTGGCGCGATGCAACAGAATGTACGGTGTGCACGGACAACCTGATGGGTGGGCGGAGCCCGCTTAACCCGAACCTCATCAGCCCCGGCTCTGTGTTCTCTTCATGGAAGGTAAACAAACACATGTGACACAGGTAGAGTGATGTGAACAGTAGTGTGTGTGTATGTGTGTGTGTACACCATGTGACATCACTGAATCATGAGCCAACAGTCTGGAGCTGTTATACACACTGATCACAGTGATGACTACTCCTAACTAGGGCCAAACCCTTGGCCCGGGCCCACCAAGATTACAATATGAGGTCACATTCTAAACCGCTCATCTAGACAAGCGCCTGAGATAGCAAATAATACCTCTCAACCAAAGCCTCCTTCCTATGTGATTTGAGACCCAGCCTGAGAGAGTTTGGCTTAATTCAGAGCAGAGGAATGACAGGGGAAACAGGAGAGGGACTATTGTTCAGCAGTCTGTGTGTATAGTCTGTGTATAGTCTGTGTATAGTCTGTGTATAGTCTGTGTATAGTCTGTTTATAGTCTGTTTATAGTCTGTGTATAGTCTGTTTATAGTCTATTTATAGTCTGTCTATAGTCTGTGTATAGTCTGTGTATAGTCTGTTTATAGTCTATTTATAGTCTGTCTATAGTCTGTGTATAGTCTGTGCATAGTCTGTTTATAGTCTGTCTATAGTCTGTGTATAGTCTGTTTATACTGTCTATAGTCTGTGTATAGTCTGTCTATAGTCTGTGTATAGTCTGTGCATAGTCTGTTTATAGTCTGTCTATAGTCTGTGTATAGTCTGTTTATACTGTCTATAGTCTGTGTATAGTCTGTCTATAGTCTGTCTATAGTCTGTGTATAGTCTGTGCATAGTCTTTGTATAGTGGGGGATCTCTGACACAGCTAATGTTGTGTGTCTTGTTCAGACACATGGTTTATTTAACACAGCAGATGTACAGGTAATGGAGTGGGCTATTTTATCAGAACCAGAGAGCAGAGAGAGAGAGAGAAAGAGAGAGTGTGATAAAGAGAGAGAGAGAGAGAGAGATGTGTGTGTGTGTGTACCTGTGGTACCTGTGCAGTAGAGTGTGCATCCAGACAGAGAGGAGTACAACAGCAGGTGTGTATACTGTATGTTTGTTTGTGCTGTATTGTAACATGACGGTGTGTGTGGGGGTGTGTGTGTGTACCCGTGCAGGTGATCTGTACCCAGCCAGACGCGTACAACAGCAGAGCAGCACTGTGTCCCGGGACAGGGGAGGGGCCTCTGCTGCGCAACCCTGGTAACCACGACCCTAACCGTGTGAGGCGTCTGCCCACCTCGGCCGACGTGGAGTTTGTGGTGGGTATAGAGACTTACGAGACGGGAGCCATGGACCGCCAAGCCAACATGAGCTTCAGGAACTCCCTGGAAGGTAGGGAGACACTCAGACATAGGCCACCATTTTGACTTCTATACACAGTTCAAACATCATTCCCTATATTTTCAGTGGGATCTTCTCCTTAAGTGATGTGTATGAGAAGGTGGTGCTTATTTGTGCAAGTAAACGTGTGTGTGTGTGTGTGTGCGTGTTTAGGTTTTGCGAGTCCTGAGACGGGGATGGCTATAACAGGACAGAGTACGATGCACAACGCCCTCCACGTCTTCATGAACGGAACCATGAGCTCAGTACAGGGCTCAGCCAATGACCCCATCTTCCTCCTGCATCACACCTTCATAGACAGGTGACAACACGCACACACACACGCACACACACACACACGCACACACATCCTGTCACTCCCCTCGCCAACATGTGTGTCTGCTTCTACACAAACCCATTAGCAAGCCCACGTTGACAAACCCGAACTAAAGCAAGCCCACATTGACAAACACAAACTAAATTGGCTTCCAATTTATAAGCGTACATAATTACATCAATTGCATTTCTAAAGGCTAAAGTCATTTGTTCCCCTCAACATATAATTAGAGAAAGAGAGAGAGGGGGAGAGAGAGGGAGGGAGAGAGAGAGGGTTACGTAGATACTATAGAGAGAAAAAGAGAGAGAGAGAGAGAGAGAGAGAGAGAGAGAGAGAGAGACAGAGAGAGAGAGAGAGAGAGAGAGAGAGAGAGAGATGACTGCACATAACATTGCCTCTTTTTCACATCCTGGGATGTGGCTGTGTAAATGCCCAAACCATTTGTCAGTTTTATCTCTCTATTTTGTCTTTCTTTTTCATCTCTCCATCTACGAGAGAACGTCCCCCAAGAGAGGGAAGAATAGAAATCAACTGAAAGATATTAACAGGGTCATTTAAAAAACACTACTCTGCCACTGTATAACAATAACAATAATAAAAGCAGCAAGTAACTGTGGTCAACTAAAACAAATATTTCTTTGCCCCCGTCTCCTCTCCACCCTCTCATCCCTCCTGTCCTATCCCCCCTCCCCTCCTCCTATCCTCCCCCTCTCAGTATCTATGAGCAGTGGTTGAGGAGACACACGCCGCCTCGCTCCCGCTACCCAAAAGCCAACGCTCCGATTGGTCACAACGATGGTTACTACATGGTTCCCTTCCTGCCTCTCTACCGCAATGGTGACTACTTCCTGGGCAACAAGGTCCTGGGCTACGAATACTCCTACCTGCTTGACCCAGGTCAGTTACCCTGACACACACATACCTAGCCAAATACTTGCTGGACCCAGACCAGTTACCCTTACCCCGTCCCCAGGCTATTGCACACAGAAATGACCCTGCCTCTAACACCAACCTCCCCCTCCCCTCTCTCTCTCGCTCTCTCTCTCGCTGTATCTCTCTCTCACACTCTCTCTCTCTCGCGCTTTCTCTCTCTCTCAGGCACGAGGTTTGTCCAGGAGTTCCTGACTCCTTACATGCAGGAGGCTCAGCTGATCTGGCAGTGGCTCCTGGGAGCAGGACTCATCGGGGCTATCCTGGCAGGAATTGTCATGATGACCGGGGCCCTGTTTGTCAGGAGGCGGAGCCAGAACAGGAAGATGAAGTCAACTTCATCCTTCGGGGAGAGACAGCCCCTCCTACATAGCAGCTCAGAGGAAGGATCAGGGACCTCCTACCAGACCACACTGTAATACACACACACACACACACACAGTAAGACACAAACACACAAATACACACACACACACAAACACAAACACACACTAAGACACACACACACACACACACACACACACACACACACACACACACACACACACACACACACACACACACACACACACACACACACACACACACACACACACACACACACACACACACACACACACACACACACACACACTCCAGAGACATTTCATTCCAATGTGCCTCATTCTGCTGCTCTTGATCTGGGGGTCAAATCTGACACATATCAAGCAATAACCAAGAGCTTATATTTATTAGGAAGACCTTCAGTGACAAACATGAAATGATCAATCATATTAAAGTCCAACTGCAGTCCAGTCCTGAGTCACGTTCAGGACCACAACACTACAGTCAAACTGTATGGGACAGGTACTTGGGTCTGTTAGTGTTGGTTTTGTTTCCACTCAGTGCTGTCTATGGGTCCCAGTCCCCAGTCCCTCCCCTATTCCCCCCGTCCTTCCCCTCTCCCCACTGCCATGGAGATGCTTGTGCTATGGGGGTGTTGTACTGTGTACTGCATTATACTGTGTACTGTTAATACTGTGTACTGTATAATAATGTATACTGTTGATACTGTGTACTGCATTATACTGTGTACTGTTAATACTGTGTACTGTATAATAATGTATACTGTTGATACTGTGTACTGCATTATACTGTGTACTGTTAATACTGTGTACTGTATAATAATGTATACTGTTGATACTGTGTACTGCATTATACTGTGTACTGTTAATACTGTGTACTGTATAATAATGTATACTGTTGATACTGTGTACTGTATGAAACTGTGTACTGTATGATACTGTGTACTGTTGATATTATGTATTATTGATACTGTGTAATGTTGATATTATGTATTATTGATACTGTGTACTGTATGATACTGTGTACTGTTGATATTATGTATTATTGATACTGTGTACTGTATGATAACTATGCCACTATGAGAACTAGAGGACAAATTAATAATATACATTTCATTTGTATATGGTGCATTAAATCCATCTTGATTAAATGTGTGCGTCCAGGATAGTTGTGGCTTGACTGGCTGTGGAAAGACAAGTTGGCAGAAATAGACAGTGGACACATAGTAACCATGTAACCATGTAGTAACCGTGTAGTAATCATGTAGTAAATAGTTCTGTATAAAAAACTATTTTAATCAGGGTTGTGCTTTGATCTCATCAAAACAATCCAATATCCAAAATAACATTCTTCAGAATCAATAAAATATATACAGTACCAGTCAAAAGTTTGGACACACCTACTCATTCAAGGGTTTTTCTTTATTTTTACTATTTTCTACATTGTAGAATAATAGTGAAGACATCAAAACTTTGAAATAATACATATGGAATTATGCAATAACCAAAAAAGTGTTAAACAAATCAAAATATATTTTTGATTCTTCAAAGTAGCCACCCTTTAACTTGATGACAGATTTGTATACTCTTGGTATATATTTCTTCAACACTTAATCAATGGTAAATGTGTATGGTTTGGTAAAGTATACATCTGTTTTGTTGTTGAGTCTTAAATGTGACACATTAAAGACATCCGAAATATATACGGAAATTGTGAAACCTCTGCATAAGTACTCTCATTGAAAAGTACATATAATAACTTTAAACAATATAAATAATTTAAATATAAAATAATTACAAACTAACTAAAACACCGGCAGGAGTGGTTGAGTTTGCTTTCGCTCCATTAGAATACATAGAGGTTTTAAAGATGAAAGGATTCCACAGGAAGGAAGGAAGGGTAGTTAAAGCGATAACAGACTAGTAACTCCTGTAGAGTCCCTTACAGAGTGGTAGTGGGTTGCCCATAGGCACCGAGGTTCCAGT
Source organism: Brachymystax lenok tsinlingensis (assembly GCA_030435695.1). Taxonomy (NCBI): domain Eukaryota; kingdom Metazoa; phylum Chordata; class Actinopteri; order Salmoniformes; family Salmonidae; genus Brachymystax; species Brachymystax lenok. The sequence goes on from CM059816.1 coordinate 43,283,102, forward strand.
TGCCCACTGATGATGTCCCTCAACACTAGTGAGAGGGATGCTTCTCTCCGATGGAAGGAGAACCAGTGAGTCACTTCCTGGTAGGTTCAAGTCAGCTGTCTCTCTGTGAGTCTGGGGTCAGGGGTCATGGCCTAGGGTCAGGGGTCACGGTGAGGGGGAGCTGGTCTCAGCTGAAGGACTCTTTTTTAAACTCAAACGTGGTTCCTGAGTAGCGTCTGAGTTACACAGTCTCTGCAGTGTCCTGGATGTGCCTTTAGGCCCACAGCAGAATACGCCCACACGCTTACTGAGGAAAGCACACACAGTACAGATACAACGTTGACACAACATTACCATTTTTTTTATTTAATTATCCCAAAATGATCCAAACAGAAGATGTCTTTAAACACTCCAAACATTTTACTCACTGCTTATTGGTCTTCCCTATCTCCTCAAAGAGCAACTTCCACGTCGGTTGGCCAATCAGCAGCCCGGGAACTCAGAGGGCGGTACCTCTCCTTAGAAATGTTATGGACAGGAAACAAAACAGAAAAATTCAAATGAGCTTCATACTGTGATTACAGCTCCAGGTAGAAGTTACCCTTTACCACATATCTAGGATCAGATTACCCTAGCCCCAGATTTAGGATCAGATTTAGAAACAGATTACCCTAGCACCAGATTTAGGATCAGATTTAGAAACAGATTACCCTAGCCCCAGATTTAGAATCAGATTACCCTAGCCCCCAAATCTAGGACCAGATTACCTTAGTCCCAGATCTAGGAACAGATTACCCTAGCCCCAGATTTAGGATCAGATTTAGAAACAGATTACCCTAGCCCCAGATTTAGAATCAGATTACCCTAGCCCCAAAATCTAGGATCAGATTACCCTAGCCCCAGATTTAGAATCAGATTACCCTAGCTTCAAAATCTAGAAACAGATTACCCTAGCCCCAAAATCTAGGATCAGATTACCCTAGCCCCAGATTTAGAATCAGATTACCCTAGCTTCAAAATCTAGGATCAGATTACCCTAGCTTCAAAATCTAGAATCAGATTACCCTAGCCCCAAAATCTAGGACCAGATTACCATAGCCCCAGATCTAGGAACAGATTACCCTAGCCCCAGATTTAGGATCAGATATAGAATCAGATTACCCTAGCCCCAAAATCTAGGATCAGATTACCATAGCCCCAGATCTAGGAACAGATTACCCTAGCCCCAGATTTAGGATCAGATTTAGAATCAGATTACCCTAGCCCCAAAATCTAGGATCAGATTACCCTAGCCCCAGATTTAGGAACAGATTACCCTAGCCACAGATTTAAAATCAGATTACCCTAGCCCCAAAATCTAGGACCAGATTACCCTAGCCCCATATATAGGATCAGATTACCCTAGACTCAGGACTAGGATCCGATAACCCTAGACCCAGATTTAGGATCAGATTACCCTAGCCCCAAACCAAGGGGTTTTAGGTGGATAAAAACATATCTGGCCCTGCATCAGGGGTTAGGGGAAACTTTTACCTACTCTATGAGGCCTGGGTCTTACAGGAAAAATATGATCTCTATATTAACTCTACAACATGAACTGGTTAAGTAGCTTTTTGGGGTATCTGTACCCCACAAATTGAACTTTTACTTCACTAGATTCCTAAAGAAAATAATGTGCTTTTTACTCCATACATTTTCCCTGACAGCCAAAAGTACTTGTTACATTTCGAATGCTAGCAGGACAGGAAATGGTCCAATTCACACACTTATCAAGAGAACATCCCTGATCATCCCTTCTACCTGATCTGGCAGACTCACTAAACACACATGTAAATGATGTCTGAGTGTTGGAGTGGCTAGCCGTTAAAAAGTGTTTCCTTTCAAATGGTATCAAGAATATGCATATCCTTGCTTCAGGTCCTGAGCTACAGGCAGTTTGATTTGGGTATGTCATTTTAGGCAAAAAAAAATTTAAAAGGTCCGATCCTTATTAGGTACTTTACACCACTGGTTCAGAGGCAGACATGAAGTGGACTTCTCCAGCCATTTAACTCGGTGACTTTCACTTTTACTTGAGTAATTTTCTATTAAGGTATCTTTACCTAGAACTCAAGTACAATAGGGTACTTTTTCCACCACTACTCTGAACCGTGAGTCATGAACAACATCAAATAAAAGATGTATGATTCCCTTTCCACACCGTGTCTGCTAGCTGGAGGCAGAGGGAAATTAAAAGGACTGCAGTAATAAAACGCCTTCTGAAAGACTCTGTTAAAGGACTGCAGTAATACAACACCTTCTGAAAGACTCTGTTAAAGGACTGCAGTAATACAACACCTTCTGAAAGACTCTGTTAAAGGACTGCAGTAATACAACACCTTCTGAAAGACTCTGTTAAAGGACTGCAGTAATACAACACCTTCTGAAAGACTCTGTTAAAGGACTGCAGTAATACAACACCTTCTGAAAGACTCTGTTAAAGGACTGCAGTAATACAACACCTTCTGAAAGACTCTGTTAAAGGACTGCAGTAATACAACACCTTCTGAAAGACTCTGTTAAAGGACTGCAGTAATACAACACCTTCTGAAAGACTCTGTTAAAGGACTGCAGTAATACAACACCTTCTGAAAGACTCTGTTAAAGGACTGCTTTGTGTAGAAGGAAGTTTTCACGGCCAGAGGGGCTGAATAAAGAAGTGCACACACACACACACACACACACACACACAAATTATGCGCACACACACACACACACACACACACACACACACACATACATACAAATGATGCACACACACACACACACACACACACACACACATACAAATGATGCACACACACACACACACACACACACATACAAATGATGCACACACGCACACACAAATGATGCACTCACACACACACACAAATGATACACACACACAAATTATGCATACACACACACACACTAAAAGGCGCTGCATGGTGAGTCTGAGTCTGCATTGGTCGTGCAGTATTTACGGTGATACAGTCTTTCAGGGCATTCACACTTCTTGCGCTTCGGGGGAGCAGTGCAGAGCTGTTGTCAAGGAAGTTGTCAAGGATGTGAGTTTGTGTTTATACAGGACCTCCCACCCTCACCTACCGTCAGCCAATCATGAGTTTGTGTTTTTACAGGACCTCCCGCCCTCACCTACTGTCAACCAATCATGTCAATGAGGAGCTATATGGAGCCATCTGCATTGTTACAAAATTCGAGAGGCGTACGGCGATGCGGTACAGAGCTTGATTTGGCCTCTGCATGCCTCCGGAGGCTCCACAGTTGCATCACACCCTCCATACAAAGCCTCTGACCACATTTTCGGATCAAGCATAAATTGGCTTTAACACCCACAACACAACCCCAGTGGCGTGTATTCATGGATTTTTACAAAATAATAAGTAAAAAAAAAAACATTAAATAAATAATCTCTTTTGTCTCTCTGTGTTTCACAATTTCCCTTCAATTCGCAAGAGGCTGCATGTATCTCACCGGGAAAAGCATCCAAGCCAGCGAAACAGTGGCCCTCTGTCTCTGTATGTGTAGCCCATCTATCTGCTGCTGTCTGGTCATAAAGAGGATGACATTGTTGCCGCCCGTAGCATTGAATGCAAGGGAAACCAGCGAGCATTTGGCCTCCCTTGATAATAAAACAAATAAAAAATAATAGCCATTCAGGGTTGAGCTGAACTGAATGAGCTCACCTGTGAATGGTCCTGGCGTATCAAAAAAAAAAAAAAGTGTAAAGGGAAGTCAGCTTGGATTTGGCTTCACACCAATCATATCACATCAAAAGCCAGACGTCATTGACAGAAGAAACTTGAATTGTGTTGTTGTTCTCCGGTGGCTAGCTAGCTAGCTAAAATTGTCCCTTTCCTAAATTAGCCCCTTGTCTGAGAGGATGGATGTTCAATATGTAGCTACAGTAGATGTAGTGGGCTAATGTTAACTAGCTGCCTCATCGTTGCCCATGAAAGGAAGTTAGGCTAGCGAGCAAGCATTTTAGCCAGGTAGCCTAGGACAACAAAAACTAAAAGGGTGTACTGTTTGACAGACAATTTCATCAACATGAAAGAGAGGAGGACAGCATTGGCGTTTCCCTACAAGTAGGGTGAGTCAACATGTTTTTTCTACTTGCACACACACACACAGAAATCAGCACCATGGACATCTACATCATACTTAGCTTATGTTGATTGGACTAAATCGTTTTTGGTATCTTTTAGTTGTCACTGTAAACTAAACATAGGTGATTTGATGATGTTGAAATGTTAAAGTTGAAATAGTGCTGCCTGGAATAGTGGAGGCAGCTCCTGTTTTCTTTGCGACTTGCAGTAACTCTCTGTGGTTCTAAATCAATAGTTGAAAATGTCGAAAACATTAACTTGTCTGTTACATGCAATATGCTTTGTGGACTTCACCGGACAGATGCTGGTCTACGGTTTTGTGGTTTTGTGATTTTACCCACACACCCCTACTGCACAACCCTGACTTCTAAGATAGGAAGTGTCAGTTCACTTGTTCTCTCTCCTTTCAAAATGTATCTCTTTGTACAATCCTTTCAGCTCCGCCAGAGAAAATGGAAAGAAAGAGTGAAAGGAACATAGTGGGAGAGATTGGAAAGATAGTGTTCTCCGGCAGTTCTGTAGAAAGGAGAAGCCGAAAGAGTGACACAATACATTCCACCTCCATACACACTGAAGGTAGCAGTGAACTATGGTTAACTGCTGAAACAAAAAACGTGATTCTTTTTCCAGTGAAGGTTTCCATCCTTCACTATCTCTATCCATCTCTTAGCTCTTTATATTTTTCTCTTCACCAATCTGTGGTGTACCCTGCCCTCTACTGGCTGGCTGGATGGATGGATGGAGTGACAACCGACGGTGTGTTTGAGTGTCCCACCTGAAATCCATCTGTCTGGCTGACAAAGAGCTGCAGGTTCAGATAATCAGGTCTGTTTTCCTGCCACAGCGAGAGAGAGAGAGAGAGAGAGAGAGAGAGAGAGAGAGAGAGAGAGAGAGAGAGAGAGAGAGAGAGAGAGAGAGAGAGAGAGAGAGAGAGAGAGAGAAAGAGAGGAGTTTATATAAACATGCCTGATTGACACCCTTGATAAAGATGAGCAATAATGGCTGTATAATTTAAATACTGAGCTGTATTGTATGCTAAATTATATTATTTTATACTAAACCAATATTTGCTCAGAGAAAGAGATTTAGTTTAGCAAGTAATACTTATCTGGCTGACACCCCTAAAGATTCTAATAAATAAAGTAGTCAAAAGTTTAGTATTTGGTCCCATATTCCTAGCACGCAATGACTACATCAAGCTTGTGACTCTACAAACTTGTTGGATGAATTTACAGTTTCTTTGGTTCAGATTATTTTGTGCCCAATAGAAATTAATGGTAAATAATGACTTTATGAGAAAAAGGGGCCAGAGGGCGGGCTGCCTTCTGAGAATTCGTAGGCGATTGAATAAAACCCTACTTCCTTCCATTCTGCTAGCAAACGTGCAATCTTTGGAAAATAAAATCACTAACCTATGCAGAAGATTAAACTACCAACGGGACATTCAAAACTGTAATATCTTCTGCTTCACGGAGTCGTGGCTGAACAACGACATTATCAACATCCAGCTGGCTGGTTATACGCTGTACCGGCAGGATAGAACAGCGGCGTCTGGTAAGACAAGGGGCGGCGGTCTATGTATTTTTGTAAATAACAGCTGGTGCACGATATCTAAGGAAGTCTCTAGGTTTTGCTCGAGTATCTCATGATAAGCTGTAGACCACACTATCTACCTAGAGAGTTTTCATCTGTATTTTTCGTAGCTGTCTACATACCACCTCAGACTGATGTTGGCACTAAGACAGCGTTGAATGAGCTGTATTCCGCCATAACCAAACAAGAAAACACTCACCCAGAGGCAGTGCTCCTAGAAGCCGGGGAATTTAATGCAGGGAAACTTAAATCCATCTTGAACAAATTTCTATCAGCAAAAAAACTCTGGACCACCTTTACTCCACACACAGAGACGCATACAAAGCTCTCCCTCGCCCTCCATTTGGCAAATCTGATCATAATTCTATCCTCCTGACTCCTGCTTACAAACAAAAATTAAAGCAGGAAGCACCAGTAACTCGGTCAATAAAAAAGTGGTCAGATGAAGCAGATGCTAAGCTACAGGACTGTTTTGATAGCACAGACTGGAATATGTTCCGGGATTCCTCCGATGGCATTCCTCCGATGGCACATCAAGGGATGCGTGCTCAGTCCCCTCCTGAAACAAATTTGTGTTGATTTGGCACTCAAGCATCAATACATTACCCATCTCCCAACACTGTCAACCAAGAGTCAAGACTAAAACAATTCACCTTGGTGGTGTGCAGACTGGTTTTATATTATTCTTAACGATTTTGCACAAACTAGAAAAAAAAATGCAACAATATGCCTGTGAAACTATATATACACAGTTTTATGAATGATTTGTGGTTTATTTGGTAGCATTTCGTGGTGACTGATTTTACTAATTGCATTAGTACTGTACAAAGTTAGAGGTGCGCTATTTAATAAGATACCACCGCTCCCCCTACCTCGGGCTTCCAGTGGGGAGACCTGAGGTCAACCTACCCCGGCCCCCCTCCTCATCTAGCACTTCTGAGTGGGAGACCTTCCCAGGCAGTGGCCTGCCTAGCTCACAAACTAGAATCAGGGCGCCCACTCCGACAAGGTTTATTGACCCACAGTCCCACACGGTGACATGATATCATTGACGTGACGTGCAAATTAGCAAACGAAAATAGATTGTGCAAATGTCTCCATTCCCCCATAAAAATTGTACGGGCGCCCCGTGCCGCCTCTGGCAATATGCCACCCTGGGCGGTTGCCCATGTCACCTATACCTAAATCCACCACTGCTCAAAAGGTTCCACAGCTGCACCATCGAGAGCATCCCGACTGGTTGCATCACTGCCTTGTATGGCAACTGCTAGGCCTCCGACCGCAAGGCACTACAGAGGGTAGAACGTACAGCCCAGTACATCACTGGGGCCAAGCTTCCTGCCATCCAGGACCTCTACACCAGGCGGTGTCAGAGGAAGACCCTAAAAATTGTCAAGACTCCAGCCACCCTAGTCATAGACTGTTCTCTCTGCTACCGCATGGCAAGCGGTACCGGAGCGCCAAGTCTAGGTCCAAGAGGCTTCCAAACAGCTTCTACCCCCCAAGCCATAAGACTCCTGAACATATAATCAAATGGCTGCCCAGACTATTTTCATTGACCACCCCCCCCTCTTTTACACCACAGCTACTCTCTGTTGTTATCATCTATGCAGAGTCACTTTAATAACTCTACCTACATGTACATATTACCTCAACTAACCGGTGCCCCCGCACATTGACTCTGTACCGGTACCCCCCTGTATATAGTCTCGCTATTATTATTTTACTGCTGCTCTCTAATTACGTGTTACTTTTATTTCTTATTCTTACTCATATTTTACTTTAAACTGCATTGTTGGTTAGGGACTAGTAAGTAAGCATTTCACTGTAAGGTCTACACCTGTTGTGTTTGGCGCATGTGACTAATACAATTTTATTTTATTTGAACCTTAAACTTAACCCTAACATTAACAAAAAAAGAAACCTCCTCTCACTGTCAACCGCGTTTATTTTCAGCAAACTTAACATGTGTAAATATTTGTACGAACACCACCAGATTCAACAACTGAGACATAAGCTTTTCTGGGGGGAATGGCCCTAGCCCTCACCCTCCGATCCAACAGGTCCCAGACGTGCTTAATGGGATTGAGATCCGGGCTCTTCGCTGGCCATGGCAGAACACTGACATTCCTGTCTTGCAGGAAATCACTCACAGAACGAGCAGTATGGCTGGTGGCATTGTCATGCAGGAGGGTCATGTCAGGATGAGCCTGCAGGAAGGGTACCACATGAGGGAGGAGGATGTCTTCTCTGTAACGCACAGCATTGAGATTGCCTGCAATGACAACAAGCTCAGTCCGATGATGCTGTGACACACCGCCCCCAGACCATGACAGACCCTCCACCTCCAAATCGATCCCGTTCCAGAGTACAGGCCTTGGTGTAACGCTCATTCCTTCGACGATAAACGTGAATCCGACAATCACCCCTGGTGAGACAAAACCGTGACTCGTCAATGAAGAGCACTTTTTGCCAGTCCTGTCTGGTCCAGCAACGGTGGGTTTGTGCCCATAGGCGACGTTGTTGCCGGTCATGTCTGGTGAGGACCTGCCTTACAACAGGCCTACAAGCCCTCAGTCCAGCCTCTCTCAGCCTATTGCGGACAGTCTGAGCACTGATGGAGGGATTGTGCGTTCCTGGTGTAACTCGGGCAGTTGTTGTTGCCATCTGTTGTGGGCAAACAATTAGTCAAATAATTGCACAGATACTGGAACTTGTGAATTCAATTTATACTTTAATTCAACGGATTAATGCCGAGCCTCTCCCATGGTAAGAGACTTCTTTATCACATAGCTCTCTTTTATAGGCCTCTGTCCCTGCTTCACGTATAGAATCACTCCTTGTATGTTCATGAACTACTCCCATTGGCCCTATAGTTATCACATTATCTTTACATAGCACATATAGTCACTCCTTGTCTATTCATGAACAAATCCCATTGGCCCTATAGTTATCTCAGCTCTTGCTTGTTAATGCCCACATCTGACAGCTGTCCAGACCACAATAGTATCTATAATGGTGACTGGTCCTATATGCTCCATTCCAGCCATCCTGTCTCAGCACTTAAGTGGACAGTCTAAATTCTGCCTGCTAATATTGGAAATGCAATCTCAGTCATGTTGTCTGCTACCACACATCCTGTACCTGTCCCACAGGTGTGATGTTCGGTAGTACCGATCCTGTGCAGGTGTTGTTACACGTGGTCTGCCACTGAGAGGACGATCAGCTGTCCGTCCTGTCTCTCTGTAGCGCTGTCTTAGGCGTCTCACAGTACAGACACTGCAATTTATTGCCTTGGCCACATCTGCAGTCCTCATGCCTCCTTGCAGCATGCCTAAGGCATGTTCACGCAGACGAGCAGGGACCCTGGGCATCTTTCTTTTTGTGTTTTTCAGAGTCAGTAGAAAGGCCTCTTTAGTGTCCTAAGTTTTCATAACTGTGACCTTAATTGCCTACCGTCTGTAAGCTGTTAGTGTCTTAACAACCGTTCCACAGGTGCATGTTCATTAATTGTTGATGGTTCATTGAACAAGCATGGGAAACAGTGTTTAAACCCATTACAATGAAGATCTGTGAAGTTATTTGGATTTTTACGAATGATCTTTGAAAGACAGGGTCCTGAAAAAGGGACATTTCTTTTTTTGCTGAGTTTGTATTCTTGATGGAACATTGTGTAACTTGCAAATAATTTTTCGGGAGTTAAGCAACTTTTAGATAATTAATGTCCTACCGCAGAAATTTGCTCAATGTAATTTAAATATCCATAGACTAACCACTTCTGGGAAAATTGGAACCCACTGGATTCTCCAATTACATTGAAAGAACTACAGGACAAAATACAAACCCTCCAACCCAAAAAGGCCTGTGGGGTTCATGGTATCCTAAATTAAGTTATAAAATATACAGACCACAAATTCCAAATGGCTATACTTAAACTCTTTAACCAAGGACTGATCACCCAAATCCACAAAAGTGGAGAACAAATTTTACCCAATATCTACTTGGGGATATGCGTCAACAGCAACCTTGGGAAAATCCTCTGCATTAACAGCAGACTCCAACATTTCCTCAGCGAAAACAATGTACTGAGCAAATGTCAAATTGGCTTTTTACCAAATTACCGTACAAAAAAAAAAAAACGCATACACAAGTGTGCGGTTCAAATTGGCAAAAAACACACACATCTTTCCACAAGGCCGGGGGGTGAGACAGGGATGCAGCTAATGCCCAGAATGAATTGGCGAGGGCACTTCAACAGCCTGCAGCACCCGGCCTCACCCTACTAGAATCTGAAGTCAAATGTCTACTGTTTGATGATCTGGTGCTTCTGTCCCCAACCAAGGAGGGCCTACATCGGCACCTAGATCTTCTGCACAGATTCTGCCAGAACTGGGCCCTGACAGTAAATCTCAATAAGACAAAAATAATGGTGTTCCAAAAAAGGTCCAGTCGCCAGGACCACGAATACAAATTCCATCTAGACACCGTTGCCCTAGAGCACACAAACTATACTTACCTCGGCCTAAACATCAGCGCCACAGGTAACTTCCCAAAAGCTGTGAACGATCTGAGAGACAAGGCAAGAAGGGCCTTCTATGCATACCAATTAGGATCTGGCTAAAAATACTTTAATCAGTTATAAAACCCATTGCCCTTTATGGTTGTGAGGTCTGGGGTCCGCTCAAAAAACAAGAATTCACAAAATGGGACAAACACCAAATTGAGACTCTGCATGCAGAATTCTGCAAAAATATCCTCTGTGTACAACGTAAAACACCAAAAAATGCATGCAGAGCTGAATTAGGCCGGTACCAGCTAACTATCAAAATCCAGAAAAGAGTTTAAAAATCTACACCCACCTAAAAGGAAGTGATTCCCAAACCTTCCATAACAAAGCCATCACCTACAGAGAAATTAACCTGGGGCTCTGTTAAACACAAACAGACCACACAGAGCCCCTGGACAGCAACAAAATTAGACCCAACCAAATCATGAGAAAACAGAAAGATAATTACTTGACACATTGGAAAGAATTTACATAAAACAGCGCAAACTAGAATGCTATTTGGCCCTAAACAGAGAGTACACAGTGGCAGAATACCTGACCACTGTGACTGACCCAAAATCAAGGAAATATTTGACTATGTACAGACTCAGTGAGCATAGCCTTGCTATTGAGAAAGGTCGCCAAAGGCAACCTCACAAAATGAGTTGGAAACTGAGATCCTGGAAACTGAGCACTTCCTAACCTCCTGCCAAATGTATGACCATATTAGAGACACATGTTTCCCTCAGATTACACAGATCCACAAAGAGTTTGAAAACAAACCCAATATTGATAAACTCCCATAACTACTGGGTGAAACACCACAGTGTGCGATCACATCAGCAACACCCAGCGAGTCACGTGAGAAGCTGCAGTGGGTCATATGACCGAAGGAAAGTTCCTTCTGATTGTACAAAAGCACGGAGGACAAATCTCAAACCCGTCTCGCAGGTGCATCGAAGTACGGGGAAAATATAGCCTACCGTTTTCTATTTCGGCTTAAACTCAAGTTCCTCGCTAGTTATTATCGTAGACTCAAATCTTTGTAGTTCTGTAAAAAGGAGCGTGGTGTGACGCGATGAAGGTGAGCGGTGTGTTGCTGTGTGTGTTCCTGCTCTGGGTGGAGGGCTCCCAGGCTGATACCCCGGCCAACTGCACCTATGAAGACCTGTTGGGCTCCTGGGTGTTCCAGGTATCGAAGGGGGGACAAGGCCAAGGCATCAACTGCTCTCTGATGGGTAAGAGCTGGAAGTGCGGAACAACCTCACGCTTTAAGCGATCAAGTAGGCTATGTAACATCAACTTGAATTGGTTTGAGTGTTAACTTGACCCGGTAGCCTACTATTGCAATTGTTTGTAGACTATTGATTGTGCTTTTGTGACAATGATACAATGTTTGATACAACTTTCACCTCTGCCCAATGTTACAATGTCTATCCCGTCATACTTTGCAATACAGAAGAAGCCCAAAGTTTAATTGAAGTAATTACCAAAATGTCTCTGTGTTTTTAAAAAAAGACACCATTGATAAGTCGATAACGGTGCAGCTGGAGAAGCTGTCTGTGGCGGTGGACGACCTGGGAAACACAGGATTCTTCACCCTCATCTACAATCAGGGCTTTGAGGTTGTCCTCAACGACTACAAGTGGTTTGGCTTCTTCAAGGCAGGTTTAAGCTCTCACTTATGTGTTTCATTCAGGCTTACACTTTAGTCTACAATAGTAGCATACTATGATCTCTGTCAAGAGGTCTGGAACATTGTTGGCGGATAACGAATTACATTGTCATTTTATCTCCAGCCTGTAGGCTACAGGAAAGGCCACATACTTGTTCTACCATATCCTTTATCTGCTACAGGATTTGATGTTGAAGCGCTGCACAGATGTCTGTCTAGCAGCTCTCTGGAGAGGTGTGCTGGGAATGGACAAGCTAAATATTTCCCACCCTTGCCTCTGACAGTGGGCACTGCTTATCAACGAGTGGCATCAGCGCTCACCTAGAAAGCCCATATGCCACTGGTTGAGAGGAGATGTCATTGTTTTTGGGCAGAATTGTGAGGTTTTATTTGAGCGGCGTGTCTTGGTCAGTTTAGCTCAGTAAATGCCATCAGTCTTCTAGTGAGCGGGCTGGCTGTGATGGAAGTCCTCTTACCTTGTAGAGTTGCACGTTAAGTTTCAGGCTCGTCAGACACATGGCTGGTAACCTTTCCTGTAACTGCAGGGTTGGTGGTTCAATCACTAATCTGTCTTTTACCTCAATTGCTACATTATTGATGCATTCAGGCTTGTGATTCAAAGTTACTTTCAGTTTCGTGTTGCTACTTTTTTCATTCAGGGTTGTATTTCGTTTTGCTTTTTCACATGACTGCCGCGTGACTTTATCAGGGGAAATGTTCAGTGTTGTCCCTCCTACATGGTTGAGGTGACTTGCAGACATCACTTGTACTTCCTTAATGAAACTGTCTGGACTTGTTTCAGCACAGTGACACCACATGCTTCACTGGAAAAGGCCACTGTTAGTCATGGCTGCTGTTCATAAAGCCACAAAGACTGTTTCTCCTCTGTTCCAGTACTCTGAGCAGGGCTCTGAGGTGACCAGCTACTGTGACCAGACTCTGCCAGGCTGGGTCCATGATGCTCTTGGGAACAACTGGGCCTGCTTCACTGCCAAGAGGGTTGTCCCAATACCCCCTCGCTCCGTACACACACAACGCTACCATCACAATGACCTGTGAGTAGCCTCAGGGTTTTATAGTGTGCTTGACAGACTCTGTGCCCAATAATAACCTCTACGTTTTCTATAGTTGGCTAGAAGGCTATTTTTCATCCATGGTCCCATTTTACTGTGAGATTTGCTCATATTGAAAAGCAAGCAGTCTGCTTAGCCTTTAGGCTCTCTCTTTTACATTGGCTGTCAGTCACTGCTCGTGGCAAGTGTGAGTTATGTGTTCTAGTCTGAGCAGTGCTCTCTGGCTGTTCTAGTGCTCCTGCGTTCATTCTGTTTTCATTCCCTCAGGCTGTGTAGGTTTGTTGACATCACCCCACCTGAGAGGAGTAAATCAAATTGTATTTATAAAGCCCTTTTTACATCTGCTGATGTCACAGAGCTATACAGAAACCCAGCCTAAAACCCCAAACAGCAAGGAATGCAGAGGTAGAAGCAGTCTTACTCCTCCCTATTCTCCCCTAGGTTGCTCCAGAGGTCCTACAAACACAACCTGGATTTCATTGACTCCATCAACGCGGCCCAGAGCTCCTGGAAAGCCACGGCCTACAGCGTACATGAGACCTACACTCTGCAGCAGCTAATGCACAGAGCTGGGGGACCAGCCTCTCACATCCCCAGGTACAGGCACACACTTGTGAAACTACGTATGAAACATTAATTCAATTATTATGAAACTCATTTTGGTGAACTTCACACACGCATTACAGCCTCAAGGAAGAAGCAGGATGAGTCTGCATGTGAGATTTGTGACTTCTGAAAGAGAAGGGTGAATCAGGGGCTTAACTTTGGTTTTTGAAGTGGGGGGGACATAATTCTATTGTTTTATCCAGTCAAACACTCCACACAGCCTACCCGACAGCTCGGAGGTGTCCGCATGGTCCTAATGCACACCTTCGCCTCGTTTTATCACATTCCAACGATAAAACTGGGGGTGACAAACGCAATTTCATAATGTGGGAGGGACATGTCCCCAGTGACAGTTGTGCCCCTGGAGAATAGTCATGGCAGATGAGTCCAAGGCTAGAGGGTTCTGTTTTAGGATGATAGAACACTGTCTCTGGCCCCACCTCATCTAGACTGCTCTGGTATGAAGGATGGTAAAGAGGCACTCTGTACAAGGGCTTACAAATGCCTGAAGTTTATTTCTCAACCCCCAGCTGAGTTGTATTTTTCTCTCCAGTCGTTCACTTCCCCCCTCAGGGATTTTAAAGAAATGGTTTGGTGTCAGAAATATGGTGGGAATGAAATAGTCACGTGTGTTGACCTGAGGAGACAGTGGGGAAGATCAAATTAGTTGTTCAGTAGGTAGTACCTAAAGGTGTTCAGTAGTAACACTCATTTTGGATTCATTGCAGAAATGTCCATGGTGTACCCTTATTGTATGAGTCTGCTCCTCCCCAGACGTGTTGGCCCCGCCCCTGTGACAGCAACGCTAGTCAAGATGGCGGCCGGCCTCCCTGAGCGCTGGGACTGGAGAGATGTCAACGGCGTCAACTACCTCAGTCCTGTCCGCAACCAGGGTAACACGCCGGGTCAAATACCTACACTTGTCTATCGTGTCTCTTGGCAGTATCTGTCTCCTCTCCCAACCCCTGTGTATAATGTTCAGCCTGTCTGCTGTGTCTGAGGCCTTAGGAATGTTCTCCACAGAACATGCCGTGCCACTCCTGTTCTCCTAGTTAGAGAACTGCTAAATCAAAGGGCACATGGTCCCTCCTGGATTATAGTGGCCAATGTTACTGTCTCAACCCCACAGACAGTGTGCTCGTGTGTGTAGTGAGTTGTATAGGTGGCTGAGAGGGCAACGGCAGGGCTGGGATTTAGGAGCTCTGTTGAAGGGTTTTAACCGGGGCCTTCTGCCCTGCCTAAAAGTCTACATGGTCGACAGTGGCCTCACAGCATTTACTGCAGAACTATTGTGAAGGAAGTGAGTTTGTTTATACAGGATGTACCGCCCCCACCTCATCAACCAATCATGTCAATGCAGAGCTATACGGAGCCCTCTGCATTGTTACAATTTGAGGTGCGATGTGGTACGGAGCCTAATTTGGCCTCTGCATACCTCCGGAGGCTCCACAATTGCGTCACACCCTCCATACGAAACCACATTTTCGGCCCCAGCATAAATGGGCTTTTAGGGTTAATTCCCACAGAACTAGGGTTGCTGCTGGGGGTTAAAATAGTTTCAGGTAAAGATGATCCACGGACTGCTTGACCAGGTGTCTGGTTCTTAGTGGTGACTGATATTGCAGGGAGGTTTTTGATTGGTTGTGACAGTGCAGGGTTTGACTGCTACTCTGTCGGCTCCAGCTTCGTGTGGTAGCTGCTATTCCTTTGCCTTAATGGGAATGTTGGAAGCTCGTGTCCGGCTCCAAACCAACAACACCGAGACTCCCATCTTCAGCCCACAGCAGGTCGTCTCCTGCTCCCAGTACTCCCAAGGTAATGAGCGAGCGCACACACTGCATAATTGTACCTCAGCTGTGTTTGTGTTTCTGCTGTATCTCCAACCCCTCTCACTTCCTCCCTCAGGCTGTGACGGTGGTTTCCCCTACCTCATTGGGAAGTACGTCCAGGACTTTGGGATTGTGGAAGAGTCGTGTTATCCGTACGCTGGGACAGATTCCCCGTGTGACGTTCCCAATGGCTGTCTCCGCCACTACGCCTCGGACTACAGCTACGTCGGCGGGTTCTACGGAGGCTGCAGCGAGTCTGCCATGATGCTGGAACTGGTCAAGAGCGGACCCATGGGGGTGGCTTTCGAGGTGGGACACACGTTGGTTGGTTTGTGCATGAGTGATGTCCAATATTAGTTTGCTAAGTCAAAATGGCCAGGTGTATTCCTCACACTGTTCTCGTCCAGGTGTATCCTGACTTCATGCACTACAAAGAGGGCATCTACCACCACACGGGCCTCCATGACCCCTACAACCCGTTTGAGCTGACCAACCACGCGGTGCTGCTGGTGGGCTACGGCCAATGTCACATGACGGGTCAGAAGTTCTGGGTGGTGAAGAACAGCTGGGGGACTGAGTGGGGCGAGGGGGGCTTCTTCAGGATCAGACGGGGGTCTGACGAGTGTGCCATCGAGAGCATCGCTGTGGCTGCCAAGCCCATCCCTAAACTGTAGAGGGTCTACAGGGTTGGAGGGCAAGGGTTCATCTTTAGGCCTAGCCTGAAGTCTACAATGGCTTAATGTCATATTTTGTAGCTGTAAAGTTTGAAATTGCTGGGACGTTGTTTGTCAGATAATCGCTAACTGTAAACATTTTCACCACGCTCGCTAGACTGTCTGATCCTTGCCATGCCAGTCAGATGCATTTTTGGGAATGATGCCTAAAGGGAACCTGCTTTAATTCTCTATGTAACTGGGATTTGTAGTTTTATTAGTCTTTTGTAGTTAGTCTGGTGATTTTATAGGAGGGCAGAGGACCTCTGCTCTTTATCTGTAATCTCAGGGAGACTGTCCTGTGATCTCAAATATACTCTGTCAATAGGCATCTCTGTACTATCTCTGCGTGATGCTGTAAATTGGGAGTCTCCTGGGAATGTTAAAGGGACTGGCTCATGATGTTGGAAGGGATACAGTATGACTCAATGTTGGTTCCTTGAGTTCATTAGAAATTCAGTTTTTCAATAGGATCACTTCATGAATGTACTGATTTGTACAGAATTTGTCTGGTTTTTACAATTTGAGAGAAAATAAAGTAGCTTTTTAGAAATATTTTCAGTGGTGTTGACTTTTACTTTTATATACTGACATATGGATAAATCTTAAACTATATGTGCATAACTTCTAATCTCAGCAAAAAAAGAAACGTCCTCTCACTGTCAACTGTTTATTTTCAGCAAACTTAACATGTATGAATATAACAAGATTCAACAACTGAGACAAACTGAACAAGTTTCACAGACATGTGACTTACAGAAATGGAATAATGTGTTGCTGAACAAAGGGGGTGTCAAAAGTCAGTCAGTATCTGGTGTGGCCACCAGCTGCATTAAGTACTGCAGTGCATCTCCTCATGGACTACACCAGATTTGCCAGTTCTTGCTGTGAGATGTTACCCCACTCTTCCACCAAGGCACCTGCAAGCTCCCGGACATTTCTGGAGGGGAATGGCCCTAGCCCTCACCCTCCGATCCAACAGGTCCCAGACGTGCTTAATGGGATTGAGATCCGGGCTCTTCGCTGGCCATGGCAGAACACTGACATTGCTGTCTTGCAGGAAATCACCCACAGAACGAGCAGTATGGCTGGTGGCATTGTCATGTCAGGATAAGCCTGCAGGAAGAGTACCACATGAGGGAGGAGTATGTCTTCCCTGTAACGCACAGCATTGAGATTGAGCTTGTCGTCATTGCAGGCAATCAGATGATGCTGACACACCGCCCCAGACAAATGACAGGCCCTCCAAATCGATCCCGCTCCAGAGTACAGGCCTTGGTGTAACACTCATTCATTCGACGATAAACACGAATCCGACCATCACGCCTGGTGAGACAAAACCGCGACTCGTCAATGAAGAGCACTTTTTGCCAGTCCTGTCTGGTCCAGTGACGGTGGGTTTGTGCCCATAGGTGACGTTGTTGCCGGTGATTTCTGGTGAGGACCTGCCTTTACAACAGGCCTACAAGCCCTCAGTCCAGCCTCTCTCAGCCTGTTGTGGACAGTCTGAGCACTGATGGAGGGATTGTGTGTTCCTGGTGTAACTCGGGCAGTTGTTGGCATCCTGTACCTGTCCCACAGGTGTGATGTTCGGATGTACCGATCCTGTGCAAGTTTTGTTACTCGGGGTCTGCCACTGCGAGAACGATCAGCTGTCCGGCAGACGAGCAGGGACCCTGGGCATCTTTCTTTTGATGTTTTTCAGTCAGTAGAAAGGCCTCTATCAAATAAATCTTTAGTGTCCTAAGTTTTCATAACTGTGACCTTAACTGCCTACTGTCAGATATCAGCCCCTCCACCACAGTCCCTATGTAGTGCTATAACCCCAGATATCAGCCCCTCCACTAGTCACTAGACGGTGCTGTAACCCCAGATATCAGCCCCTCCACTACAGTCACTAGACGGTGCTGTAACCCCAGATATCAGCCCCTCCACTAGTCACTAGACGGTGCTGTAACCCCAGATATCAGCCCCTCCACTACAGTCACTAGACGGTGCTGTAACCCCAGATATCAGCCCCTCCACTAGTCACTAGACGGTGCTGTAACCCCAGATATCAGCCCCTCCACTACAGTCACTAGACGGTGCTGTAACCCCAGATATCAGCCCCTCCACTACAGTCACTAGACGGTGCTATAACCCCAGATATCAGCCCCTCCACTAGTCACTAGACGGTGCTGTAACCCCAGATATCAGCCCCTCCACTACAGTCACTAGACGGTGCTGTAACCCCAGATATCAGCCCTCCACTACAGTCACTAGACGGTGCTATAACCCCAGATATCAGCCCTCCACTAGTCACTAGACGGTGCTGTAACCCCAGATATCAGCCCCTCCACTACAGTCACTAGACGGTGCTGTAACCCCAGATATCAGCCCCTCCACTAGTCACTAGACGGTGCTGTAACCCCAGATATCAGCCCCTCCACTAGTCACTAGACGGTGCTGTAACCCCAGATATCAGATATGGAAATATCTTCAGAGGAAACAAGGTCTTCTCTTTCCCTTTTGCTCTCTATATATTTCCCTCTCTCTCTTTCTCTCTATTTCACCATCTCCTCTCTCTACCTCTCCACCTCTCCCCCTACTCTAATCCTCTCTCATTCTCTCTCTCTCTTCCTCCTCATTCCTTCCCTTCTCCTCCACCTCTCTCTAATTCTCTGGAGTGTTGCCCAGAGCAGTAGAATAGAGGCTCCTTGTGTGTCCTGCGAGAGAGAGAGATACACACATACATTTTCACACAATGAGCGGGGCTGAGGTAGCCTGCATTTAAACATTTGACTATAGCTGCATCATAAAAACAGTAGATACTCATTTGCATGCAAAACTCTAAGGATGACTGTTCCCATAGTGTAGCAGTCTGGAGGAGTTCTAGAATGTTCTATCAAGCCTGTTTCCTCATATTATGTTTGTCATTGAGACATGGTGTATACT
The DNA here is from genome assembly GCA_030435695.1 of Brachymystax lenok tsinlingensis. Classification (NCBI taxonomy): domain Eukaryota; kingdom Metazoa; phylum Chordata; class Actinopteri; order Salmoniformes; family Salmonidae; genus Brachymystax; species Brachymystax lenok. The sequence goes on from CM059816.1 coordinate 43,302,201, forward strand.
GTATTTTAGAGGTTCAATGCATTTGGCCCAGAATGTGTTTTCTCTGGCAAAAAAACCCCAGTGAAGTCCTGTCTGTCTGTGTGTGTGTGTGTATTCGGACCATAGTATTTGCCAGTTGAGACGCTGAGGAGTTTGGACGGCTGGAAAATGACTCCTGTGTGTTTCTTTGCTGCAGGTATGTACACTGAGGATAAACTGCAGCCCCTCTCGCCACACCTTGATGTATGACATCACCAAACAGGTCAACTTGAATCAACTGTCCATTTCAGGATTACACTGACGCTTTGTTTTCCAGGGACTTTTCTAGACTTTTTCAATGGTATTCAATTGGCAAAAACACAATGGTTTTCAGCACTAAAACACAATAAAAGGCATCTGGCAGAAATAAATTCATCCATAAACATGTCATTTTATATATACCTTAAATGACCATGTTTTCACAAATTTCATGATATAATTGTGCAGTCCGTTCAAAAATTTGAGAGTTAACACAGAAGAGGCGGTTACTTTCACTGTCAAAGTGCGCCCACCCCCTCGCTCTTCTGGGACAGAAACACTGATGCTCAACACATAAAGGGTATCATTCAGTAAGAGAAAACACGCATTTACATACAGACACTCATTCTGAATGCCTCATCACCTACAAAGTCTCATTTGTTTTTGTTCATATTCTCTGTTCTCTGCGGTGGAGAACTTCACTGTGGCTGTCAGGGACTTCCATGAGCGACTCAACACCCTGGGCTGGACAGAGTCTGGGTGTGTTGTTGTGGAAGTGTGTTAAGAGAAGTGTTCCCTAGACTCTCTCAGCCCTATACAGGTACGTATGGTCAATGAGCAGCGAGAACCTTCAAGGACCCGCTAGGTTTACCTGGCCGACCATTCTACAGGTGAAACCCAGGTACAGTACACTCATTCTACAGGTGAGACCCGGGTACAGTACACTCATTCTACAGGTGAGACCCAGGTACAGTACACATTCTACAGGTGACCCAGGTACAGTACTCTCATTCACTGCTGTATAATATGTTTTCATAATCAGTTCAGAATGATGTTATTGCCTCATATCTTCTCTCTTTTCAGGCATGTGATCTTTACTCCCAGCAGTCTTAAAATACTATGGCGAGTCCTTCCCTGGCATCTGATGCGCTGTTCGACTTCGAGCATGCAGTCAATCCTAAACAGGCGTGGGAGGAAGAGATTATCGAAGGTCACACCCCCTGCCTAACACACACCAACAGAGAAAGTCACACCCATCTGAGCCAGTCTGAAGCCACATCCTCTCCCGCCACACTTTTAATAAAACAATGGTTTGTGAGAATCAACTCTGGTATAAAGATAGCCAATACTGAACACTGTAATTACAATGTAGGTTCAGAGTTTTATTAAGTTTGTGGGAGAGCACATTGTTTTCATACAAAACAACGCAAATAAAGCTAACTACAGAAAGCAAAGAGTGAAACTAAATCTCAGAAGTGCTGTAAAACAATTAAAACCCAAAACAAAGACTTAAAGCAAGAGAACTTTGTTTGACAGGTTTATATTTTCTGGAAGCGAACTGATATCAATGAGACAAAGAACAGGAGGACTGTGTGTGTAGAATAAATTAAAAGGTATCAAACCCACATGGAAACCACATTTGACTCTGTTCAATTTATTCCATTACAATGAGACAGTGCTCCTATAGCTCCTCCTCTGGTGTGCTCGTGAACATTGTACATTCTGACTGGCTGTACCCACTTGCTCCTCAGCTACAGATCCTGATCAGGGATGCTATGGTGATAGCTGCCTGCATCTCTTTTCAATTGAGAAGATAGAGGTAGTAGGAAGACCTGATGGTTATTTCCTTCAGACAGTGTTTCAGTGAAGTTTAGCCTCTGCATTCTGAGTAGAATGTCATTGTCTTGGAACATTTGGTGTCACTTGCGGCCAAATAAACACAGAAGGTCCTGCGTATGTACGATATACATACTGCTCTCAGCCCATCTTTAACAGGGTACAGGTTCATTAAAACATATGGGAGGAGCATGTAGCATGTGATTGATTCCATTCTCTGTCTAGTTCTACGCATCCACCTTTCCGATCCCATTCCCCCCCTCAGTGGGGGAGGGAAGGTCCAGACGGGCCCAAGTGATTGGCTCCTCCTTCCCCATGGAGATCTCCATCTTAGAAGAGGACATGTTCACCACGCTGCTACTCACATCTATCACCTAGGAGACATGAGGTGAATTATATGAGGACCACAGAGATCCTATTAAATGACTTAGTAACTTAAGATAGGACTTTAGAGTTCCAATGGTTACTTATATGATGACTTCTGCCTATCCATACCGTCACAATGAACAGCTCATTACCCTCGTTACTCACCCCCCATAAGTTGATCTTCTGCTCAAACTCCTTCTCTCCCTCAAAGACCACATGGATGATCACCTAGAACACAACGCAGATATACCATCCACCGACACAAAAGGCAAGCATTTTCAAATATCTGTTTTCCTGTGTGGTGTGTACCATGGTGCCGTTGGCCTCTGCATAGCTGAGCTCTGGTAGAGAGTTCTTGGCATAGATCGAGATGATGACCTTGCTGCCTGTCTGGTGCCAATCAAACCTACACGGTACCACCTTCATCCCCTGGAGGGGGGAGAGAGAGAGATGGAGTTAGAGAGGGGGCCATCCGCACTTCTGATTGTGTGAATCTGAGGCTGTCTGAGTCAGTGCCTGCGCTAAACTCTGAAGGGGTGCTGACCTTGTCTGGTTTCCTCCAGAGGTGGCTTCCTGTGGTGCAGCCCTCCTGGGCCAGGAAACAGTTAAAGTCAGACGTCTTCCTCCTACAGCAGGTCCAGAACTTCATCCTGACAGGCAGGGGACAGCACAAAACAGAGGCCAACAACAGTCATTGAACTTACATCTATCCAGATAAACTGGACAGGAGGAGGACATCAGAATCTCAAGTGTTTTTGGTCTCACCCCTCGTGGAAGTTTGGGACTCCAGGGTGGTGTTTACATTCGTCGTTACACCCTGGACCAGAGAAAGACTGCAAGGGAGAGAAACCAGGACACACACCAACACAATACACTAAATCAAAACAGCTATTCATCTCATCACTCTCTGAACCATGACTGGTAGCCTGCTGGTAACTTCTACACACACTGAGAAATGATGAGAAAATGAACTGGAGTAGTACTCTACCTTGGAGCAGCCTCCATTCTTACAGGACGTGCCAATCTTCACCTCCTCCCCCTCTTCCTCTGCAGAGAGACAGAGCGAGAGACGGAGAGCCTGTGAGCCACCCACCTCTCAATCCTATCAGAGCCAGGTTAAAGGTCCATTATGACAGCAGCATACCTGTGTTGTCAGGTTGGCTTTTCTCTGCCAGATGGAGTTTCTCCAGAGCCTGTCTCAGAGAGGAGGACACCTTCTGCTGAAGTCTGACCAGGGGCTCATCACCACTGAAACACACACGCATGATCACCAAGGATAAACACAAACTGTGTGTGTGTGTGTCACCTGAGTAAAGTGTGTTACCTGGGTCTGTGTATCAGCTCCAGTGGTTTAGGAGCCTGGATGATATAGGGGTCACCACGAGGCTTTAGCTCCTCCCCCTTCTCTCTCCTCCCCTCGGAGCTCGTCACCTCTGGCATGATCGGCTCTGCTGGCTTCTCTTGGTTATGGATACCTCTGCTGCAGCCCTGAGGAGACAAACACACCCACGTTTAATCTGAACACTTCTGAAACTTCACAAAGGCTTCTTCTCTTCTATCTCAGAGAGGGAGGGAGGGAGGGCAGAAAGAGCACAGGGTTAACTCACCTCTATGCTGAGGAAGTCTGAGAAGTCTGTGGTGCGTCTCGTGCAGCAGGACCAGCCCTACAGGACACAGCCAGGTCAACCACAATACGGTTTCATTACCCACAGAGTCAATAGTCTATACAAATCTTTCTGGACCTCGTGTCCTCTCCTTCATCTGCACTGCAGCTGCTTTTATCATCTATCTTTTGTGTTCAGGTAAGTGGAGATGAATGAGAGGGGATTAGGAGAGGAGACCACTGTACATTTAACAGCCGCTCTTATCCAGAGCAACTTACAGGAGCAATTAGGATTCAGTGCCTTGCTCAAGGGCACGTCGACAGATGTCTCATCTAGTCGGCTCTGGGATTCGAACCAGCAACCTTAACATTATTGTCCCAACAGTCTTACTCACATACTATGTTTAGGGGCTCTGTCAGGGTAAAGTTGACCCTACCTTAAGAGCATCGTGAAAAACAGGCACACCAGGGTGAAAGGTACAGGCATCTATGGAGGAGAAAATTCATTAATATGATAGAGCAAAATACGGACATAACTATCTAGTTTAATAAAACATATGACAAATATATATTTCATTGTATCAACACTTTCCTTTCTGATCATACAAAAACAAATTGGGTGATCCGCCCTGGCTATTTCTACGTCTCCGCGGTGTTCCATGCGATACCGTAACGGGAGCGGCGCACAGAAATCCACAAAGGCACACGTATGCAGCTGTCACTTGATAATCATAAAGAACGTGTACAATATCTAGCATTCAACTATTCCTAAACTGAGAATGCCGTGTGTAGACATGCATAGGTTGTTATATAGCCAGTTAAATTCATTTTTAGCTACACTTACCAGCAGGGTTGTCGTCTGGGTCAAATCGTTGTCCGCAACCTTTGTTGTAGCACAGCAACGACATGATAAACGAAGAGAGAACTCGTCGGGCTATTCAAATATACTGTATTAAATTAGGATGTGAAGCAGGCAGATGTTTAATACAATATTTTGATCTATATTATGCAGTTGATCAGCAAGCCTGGCCATGTGTTTCCTCCTGTACATTTGCCGCACACTGTTCCGGGAAATGCCGGTGGGGTTCGGGAACTTTCGTTAACCAGCCAGTGTTGTTTGCAGGCATGTACGAAGAGACGAAGCAGGAGAGAACTGCACTCAAAATCTGTCTAAATCTTTCTTCTCCAGCAGGTGGCGTTTTTTTTCGCTCATCAAGCAAGGAGTTTTTATATGGAGGTCAATGAGTGTCGAATATGGTTAACAAAACATGTAATGGTTTATTTGATCGAATAGATGCTCATAATCGGGCCAAACCTCGTGCAGGAGATTTAGGGTTCAATGTAGACATACTTAAGGTACAGATGCTGGCCCGCCCGGGGAACACCCTCATAGATACAGTTGTGTCTCCAGATCAGACCACACACACATATACTGAATCACAGCTAAATAGGAGGGAGACAGAGAGAGGGAAGAGGGTTTTTCAATTCCTTTATTTTAAGAAAAAAAACAAGTAGTTGAGTATGGGAATGTATTTGGAAATACACGTGGGCCTTTTTTGAGAATACTCAAATACACAGATTCAAATAAACTGGCATGCATTTAACCCAGTTATTTTAAATAAATATTTTAACAGTGGTGTAAAGTACTACTTAAGTCATTTTTGGGCAGTATCTGTACTTTACTATTTATATTTTGGACAACTTTTAAATTTTTCTTCACTGCATTCCTAAAGTCAATATGTACTGACACCCAAAAGTACTCATTACATTTTGAATGCTTAGCAGGACAGGACAATTGTCCAATTCACACACTTATCAACAGCTCTGGTCATCTCTACTGCCTCTGATCTGGTGGACTCACTAAACACAAATTATTAGTTTGTAAATTGTGTGTTGGAGTGCCCCTGGCTTTAAAAAACATTGTTGGCTGGTTTGCTTAATACAAGGATTTTGAAATGATTTATACTTTTACAATTAATACTTAAGTATATTTTAGCAATTACATTTACTTTTGATACTTAAGTATATTTAAAACCAAATACTTTTACTCAAGTTTCACTTGAGTCGTGTTCTATTAAGACATCTTTACTTTTACTATAGTACGACTTTTGAGTACTTTTCCCACTACTGTATTTGAAAGTATTTTCAAATACAATGTTATCAACTATTATTTTATATATATATATATTTTTTTTACAAATAACCATTCAAACACTCAAATAAAAGTAATTGTTTTGGGCTGTGTATTTTCAAATACTCAAATGCACAGAAAAAAGTATTTAAATAAGAAATTCACATGTATTTTTTATTTTACCCTTATTTTATCAAGTAAGTTGACTGAGAACGCATTCGCATTTACAGCAAAGACCTGGGGAATAGTTACAGGGAAGAATGAGCCAATTGGAATGTGGGGATAATTAGACAGCCATGATGGTATGATTGGTAATTCAGCCAGAACACACCCACACTTACGATAAACACCCGTTTAACGTCCTATCCGAAAGACAGCACCCTTCACAGGGCAATGACCCCAGTCACTTCCCTGGGGTATTGGGATATTTTATTTTAGACCTGAGGAAAGAGTGCCTCCTACTGGCCCTCCAACACCACTTCCAGCAGCATCTGGTCTCCCATCCAGGGACTGACCAGGACCAACCCTGCTTAGCTTCAGAGGAAACCAGCAGTGGGATGCAGGGTGGTATGCTGCTGGCTAAATGATTTGAAACCAGATCTAGCCTGGTGTGGTCAGAGAAAGACAGTTCTGGTTCTTACCTCTCTAGCCTGGTGTGGTTAGAGAAAGACAGTTCTGGTTCTTACCTCTCTAGCCTGGTGTGGTTAGAGAAAGACAGTTCTGGTTCTTACCTCTCTAGCCTGGTGTGGTTAGAGAAAGACAGTTCTGGTTCTTACCTCTCTAGCCTGGTGTGGTTAGAGAAAGACAGTTCTGGTTCTTACCTCTCTAGCCTGGTGTGGTTAGAGAAAGACAGTTCTGGTTCTTACCTCTCTAGCCTGGTGTGGTTAGAGAAAGACAGTTCTGGTTCTTTCCTCTCTAGCTTGGTGTGGTTAGAGAAAGACAGTTCTGGTTCTTTCCTCTCTAGCCTGGTGTGGTTAGAGAAAGACAGTTCTGGTTCTTTCCTCTCTAGCCTGGTGTGGTTAGAGAAAGACAGTTCTGGTTCTTACCTCTCTAGCCTGGTGTGGTTAGAGAAAGACAGTTCTGGTTCTTACCTCTCTAGCCTGGTGTGGTTAGAGAAAGACAGTTCTGGTTCTTACCTCTCTAGCCTGGTGTGGTTAGAGAAAGACAGTTCTGGTTCTCATCTCTCTAGCCTGGTGTGGTTAGAGAAAGACAGTTCTGGTTCTTACCTCTCTAGCCTGGTGTGGTTAGAGAAAGACAGTTCTGGTTCTTACCTCTCTAGTCTGGTGTGGTTAGAGAAAGACAGTTCTGGTTCTTACCTCTCTAGCCTGGTGTGGTTAGAGGAAGACAGTTCTGGTTCTTACCTCTCTAGTCTGGTGTGGTTAGAGAAAGACAGTTCTGGTTCTTACCCCTCTAGCCTGGTGTGGTTAGAGAAAGACAGTTCTGGTTCTTACCTCTCTAGCCTGGTGTGGTCAGAGAAAGACAGTTCTGGTTCTTACCTCTCTAGCCTGGTGTGGTCAGAGAAAGACAGTTCTGGTTCTTTCCCCTGTTGCACTTCCTCTCCAGTTCCTGGGCCTGCTCGTGTTTCTTTCTGCTCTCCAGCATGCAGAGCGCCACCCGCAGGCCGTACAGTTTATCAGAAACCGAAAGCCCTTTATAAATAGACAATGTTATACCATGGGACCATCTCTAATGACAACCTATTCCTTACGTAGTTTGTTTTGTAGTAAGCAGTGAAACACCTCACGGCACAACGCCTTTCCCCTATTTGACCTAGATAGTTTGTGTGTATGGACTGATATGTATGTAGTTCGGTCCTTGAGCTGTTCTTGTCTAATGATGTTCTGTATTGTCATGTTTCATGTGGACCCCAGGAAGAGTAACTGCTGCTTTTGCAACAGCTAATGGAGATCCTAATAAAATACCAAATGCCACTAACAGGGTGTGACTGTAGTAAGCAGGGCACTAACAGGGTGTGACTGTAGTAAGCAGGCCACTAACAGGGTGTGACTGTAGTAAGCAGGGCACTAACAGGGTGTGACTGTAGTAAGCAGGGCACTAACAGGGTGTGACTGTAGTAAGCAGTGCACTAAGTGTGGGACTGTAAATTTGTGGTAGCCTAAACAGAAGCGCTCCAGCATCTTATCCACTAGGTCCAGCATATCGCTCTCCTCTAGGTCAGCCATGGTGAAGGAGGACGCTTAAACAGTTGTAATTCAGGACCACCCAGGGCAGTCAGAGAACTCTGGACGAGAGGAAAGGGAGGAGAGTTGACACACATACTCTCATAGCAAGAGAATGACAGATCAGACACACCGTTTCTACCTCCACACTCACATTGGTGAAAACACACCCACCTTGAATATGTAGGGCAGGTCTGGCTGTTGCTCGTCACCCTTCCTGTGATTGGTCCTCAGGCTCGACGGGGGCGGGGGCTCAGGGGAGTCTGCCTGGATGGGGCTGCTCTCATCCCTGTGTGTGGGTTACCTTCATGAAGAAGACTCCCTCTCAGGGCTGCATGCTGACAGACTGCTGGTGGGTGAGCTCAGTGTAGACAGTCTCTGCCGACTCATTGAGGATCCGCTGGACCCTGTAGGAACAAGAGGACATTACCACAACGTTAGGGCAACATCAGGACAGGAGAATGGGAGGATTTGTCAAACCTTTAGAAGTAACTTCATAGATTATGGCAACACTGGGACGAGCCAAGCAGGAAACAACCTGACAGTGTCCGTGGTCCCAGTATGTGTAATACCCAGTGATAGCATAGTGTGAGTGGTGAAGAGTTGTGTAGTTCCAGTTTGCTAGAAAAGCTCTGAGCCTCTGATGTTCTGGTCCTCTTCTTCACGGGAGCCATAACTAGAGGGAGGTCTCTCCTGGTTCCAGCTCCCCTGCAGGATCCTGACAGGAAATAAAACCCATTCACTTCTCTCTAAACATGTATTACTAGGCTGTGGTTGGTTTCCCAACAGGACATTTGGACCTGGAAAGGCACTATTAAAAACACTGCCAGTTGTGATGAAAGTCTGCTAACAACAAGATGTACATGTTTCCCTAACCAGGTAGCTAGGCAGCCTGGGGGTGTCAACAAAATACAACTTTTTTAAATTGAGATGACCAAAGGGAAAATAGCTCCAATTACTCCTTTTTTTTGTTTAAACATGATAACCCACTGACTCGTTCATCAGACTCTAAAAATCATTCAAAACACTCGTTTTCAAGAGGCCTAACAGTCGGTGGTACTGGTCCAATCATCTCACCACCTCTGGTCCATTTCGGTTCCACCAACAGGCTCAAATCACAAGTCTCCTGTGACGGGGAAGAGATTATGGGGCTGTGGGTAAAATGAATGAAGTTGCAGGGGGTTGAAGTAGGTAGGTAGGCTGACTACGACCTAGTGATATTTGTACCATTCAGGTTACGACATTGGCAGGTTGACTTTCAGTAGAGAATTTAATCAAACGCCTTTGAAAATAATCCCAAACTATACAGTCAAATACAGTTATAATACTCTACTCACAACACCAATCATTTACCGGCACAAGTGGTTGTGCTCACAACAAATTAATGACCGTGTAGTAGTTCTCTCTGGAATTTCTGAGCATTAAATCCAGACCTTTATTGGATTAAGTCGCACTGCCATAATGTAAAACGTTCAATTCCCTTCACAAAATGTCACCTTTCAAAATAAAAATATTTGAAAGATGGTTTTATAATTTTTATTTGAAAGACAATACATTTAAATATGATACAAAAAAAGCTTTTAAAGCTAAAAAGGGGGGGAAGAAATGACTTTAAAAAGCCAAAGAAGATGAGATTAAATAAAGTCAAAGCGTGATCCATCTCTGAACATCATGATGATTCAGTGTACCAGGTCTAGATGTGCAGTAGGTGACCTATGACAGCATTGGATACCTCACCACCCCATCGAACAGGGCTTAACTAATACAATTACATCATTAGGAGGTCAAATAAAACCCATTGAGATTTTAAACCTCAAAAGAAACCAAATTATTAAAACCCAAATTAGCACTATGGTCTAAGTCAAATATAATATAACCTCTGGTGAAAGTATACTTGTATATATTGCACATAATAAAACAATTTAATGATTATTCTTGGTAGATTATGTAAAAAGAAAACGTGTTTAGGATGATCAGATGTTCGTTCACATCTTCCTCCTGAAGTTCATCTGTGGAGAGAGAGAGAGAGAGAGAGAGAGAGAGAGAGAGAGAGAGAGAGAGAGAGAGAAAACATGTTTTATAGGGGGAAGAGAGGAAGACACTGGATAAACACCCAGACACCTAAGTGAGTAGCAGGTCTGCATTGATGAAATGAGCCAACTTGGTCAAAACGTTGGAAGTGGTGCTCCCAAATGGCATGTAATTACACACTCATGCACACAGTCAGGTGTAATGTAGCAAACCGGGTACTTAGAAAACCCATTTCCACAAACTAACACCGCAACCCCGGGCACTATCAGGTGATCTGAATAATACCAGCACCAGGACACCTTAGTGAGACAGCACCCCACGTTCCTCATGACAGAGACCCCCCCAGACAGACATGCCCCTGCAGCATAGCCCAGTGTTAATGAACCAGAACTGATAGAAAACCTGCTCAGATGAATGGGCTTTCCAACCAACACCTCAGGTTCCTAAACACACACAGTACCGCTGTAGTTAGACACATGGTCTGATATGGGGCGGGGTCAAACAGTGTGGCTGCAAATCATCTCGTATGCAAATGATCGTATGCCGCTTGTCTGGAGTAATTAAGTAGTTCTCACCTTGCGTGCACTGGTGGGGTTCTTTGGAGACTTGCTGCTGTTGGTCCGTGGGGACTTCCTCTGCGCCTTCACTCCTGGCTGAGGGGACTTCCTCTGTGCCTTCCCTCCGGGCTGAGGGGACTTCACACTCCCAGCCCCACTGCGGGGAGACTTCCCATCTCCGGACCGCGGGACACGGGAGCTTTTGTTCCCTGGCGATTTACGCGTGGAGCTGCGAATCTTACTCATGCCTCTCTGTAGGAAGCCGCTCTTGGAGGCTGCCTTACGAGGCGTGTTGTCAATGGAGAACACCATGGACTGTCTCCGCTCAGCCTGACAGAGAGGATGGGTGGATGTTTTAGGCCTACTGTTTGGAGTACGCTAACAAAACATCCTGCCACTACCATTACTGCCAAGTAAACAAATCACATGTTATAGTCCAGAGGAACAGAGAGAGATGTGGGGGTGGGGGTGGAGACTCACAGGGCTAAGAGGCTGGCGGTTGGTGGATGAGCTAAAACGACCTCCTTTAGGGGTAAGAGGGCGCGGGAAACAGCTGGTTGCCATCCTCTTAGCCTGAGAAAAGAGAATTTGAAATGTAGAATTAATTAAATAACAGGTTAATGATTGAACCCCCACATCTTTACCTCCCTCCCTATCCCCCCCTCCATTCTCCCTCACCTCCATCCATCCCTCCCTCCCTCCTCACCTCAGGTGTGTCTGGTTCCTGGTCTTTGGCTGAGCGTTTGAGTGACAGGTTGCTTCCCCTGAGGTTGTGTGTGTTCTGGTTGTTCAGGGTGCTGCTGGCTTTAGGTTTGGGGGGCATCAGTGAGAGGCGGTGTGGCCTGGTGGCCGTGGTGCTCTCGGCCTGTCCCGGGTAGAGGGAGAGCCGGTGGGATGACAGAGACTCCTGGATCTGTCCGGGCATCACAGAGGCTCTACGGATAGTCTCCGTGGGGTCGCCCATGCGCAGGTCATCATCGGTGAACTCAAACGACGGTCCCAGGCTAGGCTGCAAGGGGGAGGAGGCAGGTGTTAGAGATCAGATGATTACTAGCAAAACATTTTTTTGAGAAAGTGACACAGATGGCGAGATGGAGAGTGAGGAAGGGCGAGCTGGTGTGTGTACCCTGGACTCCAGAGGATAGCTGCTCTTTAGGTGAGGCAGACAGGACTGGTTTCTGGCCTGCAGCTCAGCGATGCGTAGCCAGTCATCAGAAGCATGGTCAGGCTCATTCTCTGCCCCCACACAGAACTGGCCCGTACCTACACAACGTGCAGAACATGAACAAACATACTGTAGTACAAACTCTGGGCCAATCAACCTCTTGGTGCCTCTGAAACAACTGGGAGGCAATCGAGAAGTGTCTTCGGCTAAGGACAAGGGGTTCGTTGTAGAATGTGTGTGTGTGTGTGTGTGTGTGTGTGTGTGTGTGTGTGTGTGTACACGTTTCATACTCTGTGGCGCTGCAACGTGGACGGTGCTTCGACGGTATCCAGGGAGACTGAGGAGCTGATCGCTCAAGGCAACGGCAGGTTTTCCGGGTGTGTGGAAGACATCCATGGAGACAGGCCGTGCTGTTCTTCCGGTGATGTTGGGATGGGAGCGGACGGAGGCCAGGCTGTAGAACGTCTCGTTGTCACTATCACCTCCTGCTCCTCCGCGACCAGGGGTCGTCTATGTGGGGGAGAGAGAAGGAGTCAACCATCTCACTCACTATGCCGCAATTCAGTGTTTTCCTCAGCAGGTCAACCAACCTAAGACTGTTCGATGAGTTGAAAACTAAAAAAGGTGGTACAGGGTGCTCCCAAGTATGCAGCGAGAGAGAGAGAGAGAGCGCGCAGCGAGAGAGAGAGTGCGAGAGAGAGAGCGCGCAGAGAGAGAGAGAGAGAGTGCGAGAGAGAGCGCGCAGAGAGAGAGAGAGTGCGAGAGAGAGAGCGCGCAGAGAGAGAGTGCAGACAGAGAGAGTGCGAGAGAGAGAGCGCGCAGAGAGAGAGAGTGCAGAGAGAGAGAGTGCGAGTGCAGACAGAGAGAGGTGTCCCAGTGCTCCCTCCACCTTGCTCATGGTGATGTTGATGACCTGGGTGGTCCTTCGGCGTCTGGCTGAGGAGGTGGGTGGTCTCTTCCTGGCTGAATCCAGAGCCAGCTCTCCCAGAGATGTGATGCTGCTCTCTAACCGGCGCTCAGTTCTGGTACTGGGGAGAATAACCATTATGAACCTCTATGGTAGCAGTTCAAATAGTGGTGCTGAACACAAGTTGGAAACCTACCTGTTGATCTGACGGCTATTCATGGGGGTGAAGTAGAGTGTCTCCAGTGACTCCCCTCCCAGAGCACGACGTTTAGCAGCTACACGCTCCGAGCTACGCACCAGGGGAGTACTGGACTCGTCAGGCCCCAACGGCCTCCTACAGGGCAGGGAGAGGGACATGTTTACCAGTCACCTAGCTACAAGTCAAGGTCAGAGGAGATAGTGATGGAAGAGAAGGTGAGTTACGTGGTAGTGTTGAGGGAGTCGTCCAGGCTCAGGTCCAGGCTGTCTCCACTAGTCTCCTGGTGAGTCTGGCTCTGGGGGACTTTCAGGTAGACACTCTCTCTACCCCCTCTCATCTTCTCAATCCTGCCTGGTCCCCCCTTAGGTCGAACCTGGATCTGCTCCCGAAGGTGACGGTCAGCAAACGCCAGCTGTAAACACACATAATGTTTCATGTCAATATCCAGCTGACATACTGTATCATAGAATGCATAATATAACCTGATTGAGAGGGTAGATAATGTGTGAATACCTGTGCCTCCAGAGTGTTGACCTTGGAGCTGAGCCTCTTCTCCGTGCCTCTGGCCTCCTCCAGCTCCTTCTGCAGCAGCTTCATCTCTGTGGTAACGGCGTTGACCTCATGCTCTCTGACCTCTAGGCTGCGCTGCAGCTCCGTCACCTGCTCCTGAGACTCAACCAGCTGCTGCTTCTTCCCCGAGTAGTGGCTCTTGGCCTTCTCAACCTGGGAACACAATATACCACACCTCAACCTCCAAGACAAACCTGAATAATTCTATCCACTGCCAGGGTGAGCTGTGTGTTAGCTCAGAGATGCGTTACGTGGTTACTGGTCAGACTCACCTGTGCTTTGTAGTGTTCCACTACCTCAGTGTTGGCAGCAAGCTGTTCCCGTAGATCTCTGATCTGCTTCTCCCACTCTGTTCCCGCCATCTGTTCTCTCAGTGAGGCCAGTTCCTCCTGCAGTACAGCCTCCAGCCTCTGGGCGGTGCTACATTTCATCTCCAGGGCCTGGTGACCCTCAGTCAGCCTCTCCTTCTCCAGGAGCAGGGCATCCAGCTGTTGTCTCTGGCCACTTTCTCTGCTCTCTGCCTGGGCTCGCAGCTCAGCCATGCTCCCCTCTAGCTCTCTCTGGTTCTGCTCTGCCTGGAATGCCCGGGTTAACAGAGCCTCTTTCTCTTGCTGGAGCACAGAGAACTCCTCCATCAACTCCTTCCCCACCTGGCCTGCAGTCCGCCCCTCCTCCTTCTGCCTGGCTAGATCCTCCCTCATAGCAACCTTCTGCTCTTCCAGGCTCTGCTGGAGCTCTGCAGATCTCTGCTGATGGAGGGACACCTCCCCTCGCAGTGCCTCCTTGGCCTCCCTCTCCTGGAGGACTGTGGCCTGCACCTCCTGCAGCAGTTCCTTCTGTAGAGAGTTTTCCTCCTGCTGCTTGGCCAGCTGCACCTGTAAGGCAGTGTTCTCCTCTCTCAGGGGGCCCTCACTCTTCACCTCCTCCAGGTGGCTGATATGTGTGGAGATCTCCTGACGGAGTTGAGTGGCCTCCTGTCTCAGGGTGCTGAGCTCCAGGTCCTTATCTGCTTGGAGGGCCACCATCTTCAGAGTGGCCTCCTCTCTGGCTCTCTCCTCTTTCACGGTCAGCTCTTTCAGGGCCTCCTGCTGCTCCTCCAGACTCTGCTCTAAGGACTGAGCTCTCTGCTGCTGGAGGGTTAACTCATCTCTCAGCTCCTCCTGTTGCCTGGTCAGCTCCTCTCTCAGTGCCTCCACTGACTCCTTCTCCCTGTGGGCCTCCTGCAGCGCCTCCGTCTGAAGGGAGATCTCCTGCTCCCTCTTAGCTAGCTGCTCCTGTAAGGCGGTAGCCTCCTCTGTGCTCTTCTCCTCCTGCTCCCTCAGAGCAGCCTCCTGGTGCTCAAGGCTCTGCTGGAGTTCTGCAGCTCTCTGCTGGTGGAGGATCACCTCCCCTCTCAGAGCGTCTACCGCCTCCTCCTGGAGGGCTGCAGCCTGGGCCTCCTGTAAGACCTTCTGTAGGGAGCTGTCCTGCTGCTGGACAAGCTGCTCCTTCAGCTCTCTAAGGGACTCCTCCTTCTCCTCCAGGCTCTGCTGGAGCTCGGCAGCTCTCTGCTGGTGGAGGGACACCTCCCCCCTCAGCTCCTCCTGCTGCTTGGCCAGTTCCCCCTGTGAGGCTCTGTGCTCCTCGCTCAACAGGCTTTCCATCCGAATCTTCTCCCACTGCACAGCCTTTAGATCAGCGGCCCGTTTGGTGTTCTCCTGGCAGAGTAGAGTGGCCTCTTCTCTCAGAGTGCTGAGCTGCAGGTCTTTAGCTGCAGCCAGAGACGACACCTCCTCCAGCTGAGCCTGTAGGACCTCCATCTTCAGAGTTGTCTCCTCTCTGGCTTTTCCCTCCTGCTCCCTCAGCTCCTCCTTCCCCCGCCGCACCTCCTCCAGACGGCTGAGATGTGTAGAGATTTCCTGGCGGAGTTGAGTGGCCTCCTCTCTGGCTCTCTCCTCCTTCACGGTCAGCTCTTTTAGGGCCTCCTGCTGCTCCTCCAGACTCTGCTCTAAGGACTGAGCTCTCTGCTGCTGGAGGGTTAACTCATCTCTCAGCTCCTCCTGTTGCCTGGCCAGCTCCTCTCTCAGTGCCTCCACTGACTCCTTCTCCCTGTGGGCCTCCTGCAGCGCCTCCGTCTGAAGGGAGATCTCCTGCTCCCTCTTAGCTAGCTGCTCCTGTAAGGCAGTGGCCTCCTCTCTCAGAGTGCTGAGCTGCAGTTCTTTAGCTGCGGCCAGAGACGACACTATCTCCAGCTGAGTCTGTAGGGCCTCCATCTTCACAGTGGCCTCCTCTCTGGTGTTCTCCTTCTGCACCTTTAACGCTCTCATAGCAACCTCCTGCTCCTCCAGGCTCTGCTGGAGCACTGAAGCTCTCTGCTGATGGAGGGACACCTCCCCTCTCAGCTCCTCCTGCTGCCTGGCTAGCTCCTCCTTCCCCCTATGCACCTCCTCCAGATGGTTGACATGTGTAGAGATCTCTTGGCGGAGTCGAGTGGCCTCCAGTCTGGCGCTATCCTCCTGCTCCCTCAGCTCTTCCACCAGTGTTCGTCTCTGTTCCAGGTCCTGCTCCAGCCTCTCACACTTCTGTCTATTCATATCATTGTCCTGGACGGCTGAGTCCAGCTGCTGCTGTAGGGCTGACACGCTCTCCTCTAGTTCCATACGTTTAGACTCCTGTTCCCTAGCCACCTCCCTCGACTCCTCAACTGCCAGGGCCTCCGCAGCACGCCTCCTCTCCACCTCCTCCTGCAGCGAGATTACTTCCTCCTTGAGTGAGGTCAGTTCTTCCTGTTCTCTCTGGCCTCTCAGAGACGAGGTGGACTGCAGCTTCTCCTCCAGCCCCCGGAGGCTCTCCTCCTTCTCCCTGAGAGACGACTCCTTCTCCCTGAGAGCTGCCGAGGTCTCCTCATTCCTCTCCTGGACCTCTTCCACCTGCTCCTTCACTAACCGCAGCTGCTCCAACTGGGCAGTGTGCTCTTCTCTCAGGACCTCCATGTTTCTTCCCTCTTGACACACCTCCTTCAGCAGAGAGATCTGGTCCATCAGGGCAGCGAGCCGCTCTCTCATGTTACTGATTTCCTTCTCCTGAGCTGCAAGCTCCTCCTGCTGTAAGCGGTACTCCTCTTGTTGCATGGCTAGCTGCTCCTCCCTGGCCCTCACCTCCTCTCTCAGGCTGCTGAGCTCCAGGTCTTTAGCTTCAGCGAGGGACGAGGCAGTGGCTCTCTCTGTCTGAAGGGCCTCTATGTTCTCTGTGGACTGGAGGAGGAGATGCTCCTTCTCCCTCTGAGCCTCTTCCAGCTGGGCCATCTGTTCCCCCAAGCTCCTCACCTCCTCCTGGAGTCGAGAGAGCTCCTCCTCCGCCACTTCCTTCTCCCTGTGGGCTGCGGTCTGCGCCTCCTTTTCTAGGGAGATCTCCTCTTGCTGCCTAGCTAACTGCTCCTGCAGAGCAGTGTGCTCCTGCCTCAGGCTGCAGAGGTCCGTAGCATGTGTAGTGATCTCCTGGTGCAGTCGAGTGGCCTCCTCTCTAACGGTCTCTTCCTGCTCCTTCAGCTCTTTTAACGCCTTCTCAGATGCAGCCATCTCCTCCTGTAGGACCTCCCTCTGTAGAGCACTCTCCTGCTGCTGCTTGGTAAGCTGCTTCTCCCTAACCTGCACCTCCTCCTCAGCCCTCCTCAGTGAGGCACCCATGGTGTCCACGTGGCTGGTCAGCTCCTGGATCTCCTCTCTGGCCTCCCTCTCCTGCCGCTCCATAGCCAGGTTCAGCTCCACTCTCTGCATGCACTCCTGCTGCACCTCCTCCCCCAGCACCTTCACCTCCTGCTCCCTTTGTTGTACAGTCTGGGTAAGGCTGGCCACCTCAGCGGTCAGGGTGTGGAGCTGGGCGGTCAGGGACTCTCTCTCCTCCTTGGAGGCCAGCTCCAGAGCCTCTCTGTCGGCCCGCAGAGCACTCAGGGCTTCCTGGAGCTCAGTCACCAGGACCTGCAGTCTCTGGCTCTCTGCCTGTAGTGAGGCCCTCTCCTGGGCATGCAGGGCAGCAGCCTGCTCCTTCTCCCCCTTCAGACGGGCGATGGTGCACTCACACTCTGCGTGCCTGAGGGTGGCATCAGCCAGCTCCTGTTTCAGCTGCTCCCACTGTGGGGGTAAACAGGGAAGGATGTGTGGTTAAACACACAACCACTGAAACTTGGATGTAATGGAACTCTTGAACATTGTGACAATTGATTCAGCTTTAAGTATCTGGGTAAATGCTGACCTCCATGATAGGGCCCATGACCTCTCCTTTTTCCTGCATCTTGGCTTTACTCAGCTCGTCCTCGAGAGAAGAGATCTTGCTCTGCAGGATCAGCATCTGTTCACTCAGACACTCCTGACAGACAGAACACGAGTAAGAATGAAGAGAACGTAAAAAGAGCAAGCGCAAATTGAGATATTCTGGGCCTCTATTCATAAAGCGCCTCCGAGCGCTGATCTAGAAGCAGGCCCCCTCTGTCCAAGTAAAGTTTAGTCATTGTGTTGTAAAAAGGCAAAACTGCTCCAAGATCAGCACTATATGGGCCCTGTTCTATAGGCCTCACCTTCTGAGCGGTGGCCCGGTTGAGTTCAGCCTGAAGGTGGCAGTGTCTGCTGCTCCACTCCCCCCGAGCAGAGTCCTGGGCCTCAGTCAGCCTGTCCACCTCAGCCTCAGCACTCGCCAACCGAGCAATCACTTCACGCATCTGACACACAGAAATTATGAGAGTTGTCAGTTAGTAAATCCCTATAGGCTGTGTATGGTCTTCATGACTTGATTTAAAAAAAAAAAGGTTCAATTGCAGTCATTTTTATCTCAATATCAAACCTATTCTGGTTAACAATTTAGTACCTTTATGTTATTTTTCTTGTATTAAAATTGTCAAAAAATAAACCAAAATAGCTCATTAGCAAAGAGCAATATCCAAACCAATAATCTTTCTAGGACTGTCTGGGAGTGGTCTGAGTGACGGGTCTAATTGGACGAGCCTAATGGGAGGGATATCTAAACTGAAAACTAGCTGTTATTGGCAGAGGTTTTGAAACTCTCTTTGTTATTGGTCCATTAAGTTATACCGTCTGGTGATGTCGCCAGGCAGGCCAAAACTCTAGCCCACCAAAACAGGCTGGAATTTCAGGCGGTCTTATCAAACAGCTCTCACACTAAAAGGGTTTTATACGTTTCACAACATGATAGATAGATGGGAAGAAAAAAAGATTAAAAAAGAAAAGAGGCAAATTTAAATGTTTTCCTGCAGTGGGCCTTGGAGGAAATGTGTATAAGGGGAGTCCCTCACCTGGACAGAGAGGGTGCCATTCTCCTCTGTCAGGTTATCCACCTTCCGCTCCATCTGAGAGGAGTTCGTCTTTAACGCTTGGCACTCCTTCAGCACCTCATGGAGACGGGTCCGCAGCCTAATAGAGAGAATGCAGTTACACACACACCTAGCATTATCTCAGCATGACCTTGACCCTCCTCTCTCTCCCCCCCTTCCTACCCCTCGTTCTTGCTGTGCAGTTCTTGCAGCTCATCCCGGGGCTCCTGCTCCTGCTCAGCCTGTTCCCTCAGCAGCTTCTCAATACGGTGCTGTAGCTGGCAGATCTGACTCTCTACAGGGGGGAGAAAGAGCAGAGTAAGAAATCAGCGGACACTATGAAAGGCACCAACCAAGTTTTAAATCACCCATTGCTCACAGTCAGCGTTCCAATTCCTCCTACAGATAACTTCTGGTGTAGACCCTAGACTATATCATTGAATATTTCAATAGGATACCTGATCAATAACAATAATCCAAGTTCAGCCAGAACAGTCAGAATCCAGAGGAAGTAGTGGCGAAAGACCAGGTACATCCTTACTAAAATCAGACAGAGAGACAGGTAGGTAGGTACCTCTCTGGGTGAGGGTGGTGGCGCTGGTGGTCAGGTCTTTCTCCAGCTCATCCCTCATGTCTCTCTCCTGACGCAGCTGCCTCTGCAGCTTCTTCAGCTGGAACTGAGGAGTGTTCATCACATCCTGCAGGGGCGAACTACACAGGTGGGTGGGAGAAAACAGGAAAATGCACCGGTTACTCACACAGATTAGTGTTCCCACCCAGCGTACAGATCATTAGACCAGCTAGCAAACATCAGCTGGTCTAGACTAGTAGCTCACTAGGGCCGTAGCTAGTCAAAGTCACCATTATTAGTCAGTTGTACAACTGAATGCCTTCAACCGAAATGTGTCTTCCGCATTTAACCCTCTGAATCAGAGAGGTGCGGGGGGCTGCCTTAATCGACTTCCACGTCTTCGGGAACAGTGGGTTAACTGCCTTGTTCAAGGGCAGAACGACAGATTTTTTTTCCCTTGTCAGCTCGGGGATTCGAACTTGCAACCCTCCGGTTACAAGTCCAACGCTCTAACCACTAGGCTACCTGCCGCTAGGATACCATCGGTGGGATACTAGAAGAGGAAGGAGTGAGCACTAACAGAGGAGAGATGGAGGGACACAGTAATACCTGACAGACGAGGACGCAACAGTTTGTAGGTCCAGAAACTGAACTGAACCAATCTTCTTTCTGCGCTGGATGACTGGGGACTCATCATCGTTGAACAAGGAGGATGAGGAGGTACTGGAGATGTCACTGTTGAAACTAAACAGGGCTGAGAGAGAAAGAGTATGCTTGTTTCTGTACTGCAACCATAAGATGAATGGTTGAACGTAACCTGAAACATGCGAGTGAAAGCTTACGCTTCTTCCTTAGATATTTCTCCAAGTTCTCACTCAAGTAGAGGCTATTCTCATTGTCCAAAACAAAGCGGAGCATGGAGGCAAGCTCAACCTTAGGGAAGAAAACAGGAAGTTAGTTACATAATTGTACTGCTATTGGGCAACAAGATAAATGTAAGTTCATGGTATGCCACTAAGAGCACAAGGACCCTCCTACCTCAAACTTGTACTCCAATTGATTCAGGTCAACATGGCTGTTGATCACACTATGGTAGTACAGGAGCACAAGCACCTGAGAAAAAAACACACCAACGTATAAAACCGGCCACCCACGAGATCTGGGTTAGAGATGGGCTGGATCATGAACTCACTTCAGCACCTTTCATAGTCTATACTGTATAGTCTTACTGTGTATACATTTCCAAACATCACTATTTTGTTTTATTTCCATACTACATCATTATTTTTGATAAATGTATATTGCACTGTTGAGGAGAGCTTGCAATTAAAGCATTTCACTGTATCGTTTACACCCTGTGTTCTACGCACATAACCAATAAACTTTGCTTTGAGAGAGTTGGGTCAAGTGTAGAGCTGAACACAATGCGGTGGCCTCTGAGCATTCCATCCATCAATTCAGGATGTATATTTGGGCTGGAGATCAGAC
Source organism: Brachymystax lenok tsinlingensis (assembly GCA_030435695.1). Taxonomy (NCBI): domain Eukaryota; kingdom Metazoa; phylum Chordata; class Actinopteri; order Salmoniformes; family Salmonidae; genus Brachymystax; species Brachymystax lenok. The sequence continues at coordinate 43,323,104 of CM059816.1, forward strand.
TCGTTCAGTAAATAAAACCCAGGTGCATGAACCTGATACCTTGGATAACTCCACCTCCAGGTTGAGGCCATTGCTGATGTTGTCCCAGGAGATGAGAGCTCCCCGTTCTGTGCTGCACCTGCAGTCACCTGGAAAAACACAACGGCAGGACTATTAGCCATGTGTCTGTGGGGGAAAACAACACCCCCCCTCACATCATCATGACTACAAAACGGTTAGGCTTCAGAGGAGTGAGCCGTGAGTGTGACTCACCTTGAAGGAAGTCAGACACCACTTTCAGCCTCTCCTGGACATGCTGGTCCAGGTAGGACTTAGCGGGCTCTTCCTTTCTCCTGTCAGAATCACAGACGTCACTGATCAACACAAAAAGCTACTACAGCAGAGAAGAAGCAAACTACCAAGTCAGTGAAATCCAGACTAGGACAAATAGCTATGGTTCTACGCTATTACGTAACATTGTTTTTACTCACAGTTTATAGACGAGCTTCACCAACAAAACGCCATCCTGTAAATCGTTGATGCTCCGCACCGGGAGGTCCACATTCAGGTGGTTAACCTGGTGACGAAAAAAATGTATTCAATTTAGCAAGGCATACAAAACAAACTTCTTAGCACTTAAATTGGTTATGACCACAGAAAACAAAGCAGACTTACCCATTCCAACAGTGCATGCTCTTTATCAAGGTGAAGCACCATCTTTGCTGCACACTAGATCATGGAAAACAAACAGACATTAGTAGCAATCATTCCACTGTATGGAAGAAAGAAGAGCACTCAGTCTAAGAAGCTAGCTTGCTTTCATAAGCTATCAGCAACTCCAACTACGTGACCAAAAGTATGTGGACACCTGCTCGTCAAACATCTCATTCTAAAATCATGGGCATTAATATTATGGAGTTGGTTGGTCCCCCCTTTGCTGAAATAACAGCCTCCACTCTTCTGGGAAGGTTTTCCACTGGATGTTGGAACATTGCTGCGGGGACTTGCTTACATCCACGAGCATTAGTGAGGGCGGGCACTGATGTTAGGCGATTAGACCTGGCTCACAGTCGGCGTTCCAATTCATTCCAACGGCGTTCGATGGAGTTGAGGTCAGGGCTCTGTGCAGGCCAGTCAAGTTCTTCCACACTGATCTTGACAAATCATCTCTTTATGGACCTCACTTTGTGCACAGGGGCATTGTCATGCTGAAACAGGAAAAGGCCTTCCCCAAACTGTTGCCACAAAGCTGGAAGCACAGAATTGTCTAGAATGTCATTGTAGGCTATAGGGTTAAGATTTCCCTTTACTGGAACTAAGGGGCCTAGGCCGAACAATGAAAAACAGACCCAGACCCTTATTCCTCCTCCACCAAACTTTAGAGTTGGCCATATGCATTGGGGCAGGTAGCGTTCTCCTGGCATCCACCAAACACAGATTCATCCGTCGGACTGCCAGATGGTTAAGCGTGATTCATCACTCCAGAGAACGTGTTTCCACTGCTCCTGAGTCAGCTAGCTTTACACCACTCCAGCCGACACTTGGCATTGTGATCTTAGGCTTGTGTGCGGCTGCTCAGCCATGGAAAGCCATTTCATGAAACTCCTGATGAACAGTTCTTGTGCTGACCTTGCTTCCAGAGGCAGTTTGGAACTCGTTAGTGAATGTTGCAAACGAGGACAGTTGACTTTTACGTGCTTCAGCACTCACGTTCTGTGAGCTTGTGTGGCCTACCACGTCGCAGCTGACCCGTTGTTGCTCCCAGATGTTTACACTTCACAATAACAGCACTTACAGTTGACCGGGGCAGCTCCAGCAAGGAAGAAATTTGAGTTACTTACTAGTTGGAAAGGTTGCATCATATGAGGGTGCCACATTGAACGTCACTGATCGGTTCAGTAAGGCCATTCTACTGCCAATGTTTATCTATGGAAATTGCAGGCTGTGTGCTCAAACAGCCGAAACCACTCATTTGAAGGTGTCCACATACATTTGTATACTGTATATAGTGTAGCTATTTAGTTAACGTTACTATCTACCTAAAGATAAAGTATCTAGTAACTTAGAGAAAGGAATCTCAAAAGGGTCTTTGGTTACTAGCTAACAATGCTAGTTATATAAAGGAATAGAAAGGAATTTCTGGTTACTACCTAACGGCTAGCGAGCTACTCCCAGTGCTAACGTTAGCTACTAGCTAACACTGGCAAGTGGGACAAGCAAACTAAAACGTTACAGTAGCTTGTTAATTAAGCCATTATTATCGAGCAGAAGTATGTCTTACCTTTGCAATTAGCTAGCTATATGTAGAAATCATTTATCAATTCCGTCTCGAAAATACCAATATCTAGGTAGCACCCGCGTACCAAAATAACGTTGTGTTTCGAACACCAGGTCTACTCTCGAAGGGCTGAGAAGTCTATTCTTTCAAATTTCGGCGCTGGTGATTATCAAGCCTTCCTATTGGATGCCTTCAGCGCTGCAAGACGCCAATTGGTTATTTGTGCAGAACTCGCCATTTTGTGAGCGAATAAAGATTTTCTGTAGTTTTCAGTTAATAATTTCTTATGAATAAAACATTAATACTAATTCTTCAAACGTATACACTATTCTATTTTAAGGGAACATTTCGGAACATTATTCAATGGGTTTTCTGCAACAATGTACAATTTAATAAATAAAATAAATACGTTTAATGAAATATTTAAACTACAATTCCCACATTCTGAAGACTCGTCTCCTTGGAAACCGACTGTTGTAGTGTAGTTCTCGCTCATTGTGATGAAAATACAAAAGTGTCAAGTGTCTAGCACATGATAGCTAGCGAGCTGTGTGTGTGGGTTTTCAGGGGTAAAATAGCTTAATTATGTTTAATTCATTGTAGGCAGAAATCTAATTCTTTATGAAGAAATGTAGCTATGTCATTTGTGTTTTGTATGCCTTGAACAGAGATACACTCAAGTGAATAGACGTTGTTTGAGTTGTAGCCAACTTAGCAGTAACGTTAACGTTAGCATGGACAACATAGCTAGGCTAAGTGCAAAGATGATACAGGAATCCTCTTTTCAATTATCTGGATCCATTTAAATATTCTATTTATCATCATGCAGGTTAGCCACAAGGCTGTAAAATGTATGGAGCTCCTGTGGATTTATCATTCAAATGCCTCAGCTCAATGACAGGTAAACCAGCAAGTTCTTTCACATGCCTATTAAAGCAGATGAAGGAAAGGAAGCCGCTATTGAGATGCAATTCAGAGCGTTGTACTTCTTCCTCAACACTCTTTACCAGTGGAGGTTGCTGAGGGGAGGACTGCTCATATTAATGGCTGGAATGGAGTCAATGGAATGGTATCAATTACATGGAAACCACGTCTGATGTGTTTGATACCCTTCCATTGACTCCATTCCAGCCATAATTATGAGCCTTCCTCCCCTCAGCAGCCTCCACTGCTCCTTATCCTCTTTTTTGTCTGTCTCAATACAGTCATGGCTTCCTTTCCTATTCTCAATGCCACCTCTAAGTCCTCTCACACAACTTCTCTCTCACCTTCTCTCTCAGATGCTCTGACAGAGGAGCCAAATCAGGGCTTGCGGCCACTGAAGCGAAATGCAGAGAAGAAGTTTTATAGCCGCTCGCTGCGTCTCAACAACAACATCATCACAGACTTGAGTGGCTTCAATAATATGGTCTCAGCCTTCCTCTCAGAGCCCTCACAACTCGCCTGGGTCGACCTGTCCTTCAACGACATCTCACACATAGACCCAGTGAGTTGAGTCCACATAGTCACGTACATACAGTGGCTCTGGTCAAAAGTAGTGCACTATATAGGGGATATTGTGTAATTTCAGACAAGTCTACTGTCTCCCTGAACAGACCCAGCCTGGCAGGGGGGTAAAATGAAGGGCTCTAGTACATTAGCAGTGATCACTCTAAACCCTGTGTGTGTATGTGTGTGTGTGTGTGTGTGTGTGTGTGTGTGAACTTTGTGTCCCAGGTCCTGGTGGAGTTGAAGGAACTGCGGGTGTTGTATCTCCATGGTAACAGCATCTGTAACCTTTCAGAGGTGGATAAGCTGGGCGCCCTGCCCTTCCTACATACACTCACCCTGCACGGCAACTCCATGGAGAATGAGGGGAGCAACAGGTACACAAACACTTAGCACCACAGGAATTAAATGAGAAAGGTGAGGACAGCTGCCCAACCCAAATCTACACATGCACACAGTAAACTCATCCACACACACACATCCGCGCACACACACATTCGCAAACACAGGCCGGCACCAACGCGCCACACCTTTGCCCCAGATGGGGGGGTGGGATGGGTTACAGGGGTTGTTTATTCCACTCATACTCTTAGTGTGATCTCAATGTACTGTCTGAATGCTGTCTGTTCGCACAGGTGCTGGTTTAGAGTTGCAGCTGCGTAGCATTCTGACTGGTGCTTCAAATGAGCACAGATATCCTGTTACACACCAGCTCTCTGCATGTCTGCATAGCAACATGGCAAACTCCTACTGAGTTTTGAGCGTTCTCCCTCTGCTCAGTGCTAAATGACTACTGGTTTACAGTGTATGTCTGTGTTCAGCCCTGGAGCCTTATGGTAAAAAAAAAAAAAATCCTGAAGTTTGTGTACCTGGACAAACAGCCAGTTATAAGAACCCCTCTGTGTGTGTGTGTGTGTGTGTAGGGGGTATGTGATTGCGGCTCTGCCTCACTTGAAGAGGTTGGACTTCAGTGCTGTAACACGGCAGGAGCGAATCATGGCCCAGGTCTGGCATCGCCCCGGAAACCGTGGCAAAAACACCAGGAAGAACCAGGACGACTGACCTGTCACCACAGAAACAGAGGGAGGGGGGGGACACAATCGTCATGCCAACCAACCAAAGGGTTCCAGAACAACAGGCTTATATCAGGAGGCCTTTTGACTGAAGCATCATGTAAAAGTACAATATGAATCTACTCATCAGAAACTCTGTCTGGTGTCTGTCTGAGAGTTGGGGAGAAGGAATAGCACATCTACAGTAGATGTGATTTCTGCTTAATTAGGATATTCCTGACCTTTTTGTGACCTTGACCTGTATAATTATTGAACTGGAACAGGGGCCACCCAGGCTAAAGGTATAGAGTCCTCTCAATCAAACTCGCCAATATGCACCTTTGTACACTGAACAAAAATATAAAAACGCAACATGCAATAATTTCAAAGATTTTACTGAGTTACAGTTCATATAAGGAAATCAGTCAATTTAAATAATTCATTAGGTCCTAATCTATGGATTTCACATGACTGGGAATACAGATACCTTACAAAAAAAAGGTAGGGGCGTGAATCACAAAACTAGTCAGTATCTGGTGACCACCCTTTGCTTCATGCAGCGGGACACATCTCCTTCGCATAGAGCTGATCAGGCTGTTGATTGTGGCCTGTGGAATGTTGTCCCTCAATGGCTGTGGAAAGTTGCTGGATATTGGCGGGAACTGGAACACGCTGTCGTACATGTCTGGTGAGTATGCAAGCCATGGAAGAACTGGGACATTTTCAGCTTCCAGGAGTTGTGTTTTGATCCTTGTGACATGAAGCCGTGGATTATCATGCTAAAACAATAGGTGATGGGGGCGGATGAATGTCACGACAATGTGCCTCAGGATCTCATCACTGTATCTCTGCATTCAAATAACCATCAATAAAATGCTATTGTGTTCGTTGTCTGTAGTTTATGCCTGCACATACCATAACCACACCACCACCATGGAGCACTCTGTTCACAACGTTGATATCAGCAAACCGCTCACCCACACAATGCTATACACGCTGTCTGCCATCTGCCCGGTACAGTTGAAGCCCGGGATTCATCCATGAAGAGCACACTTCTCCAGTGTGCCAGTGGCCATCGAAGGTGACCATTTGCCCACTAAAGTCGGTTACGACGCCAAACTGCAGTCAGGTCACGACCCTGGTGAGGACGACGAGCATGCAGATTAACTTCCCTGAGATGATTTCTGACAGTTTGTGCAAACCCACATTTTCATCAGCTCTCCGAGTGGCTGGTCTCATACGATCCCGCATGTTAAGTAGCCAGATGTGGTGGTCCTGGGATGGTGTGTTTACACGTGGTATGCGGTGGTGAGGCGGGTTGGACGTACTACCAAATTCTCTAAAACAACATTGGATGCGGCTTATGGTAGAGAAGTGAACAATCAATTATCTAGTGGACGCTCCTGCAGCATGCCAATTGCACGCTCCCTCAAAACATCTGTGGCATTGTGTCGTGTGACAAAACTGCACATTTTAGAGTGGCCTTTTATTGTCCCCAGAACATGGTGCACCCGTGTAATGATCATGCTGTTTAATCAGATTATTGATATGCCACACCTGTCACGTGGATGGATTATCTGGACAAAGGAGAAATGCTCACTAACAGGACTGTGAACAAATTTGGCCACAACATTTGAGAGAAATAAGCTTTTTGTGCATATAGAACATTTCTGGGATTTTTTTTATTTTTTATTTCAGCTCATGAAACATGGGACCAACACTTTACATGTTGCGTTTATATTTGTTCAGTATAGGTGTGTTACTTTATGTTGAAATATGGATCTGAGAATTTACACTTTACGACGTGAATCAGTAGGTATGAGATATACCGAAGAATCCCTATCATGGTAAACAACATCTTTTTAGGAAGTGTTTTTAAATTATATCCATTAGTTACGCTACGCACACTAAATGAGATATGATTCAGTGTTCATTAGGTTTGTTGCAATGTTACCCCACACAATTACTTCTCTACAGTCCTACAGAACACCAGTCATTGTTGAATGTCTTTAATGCATTACATAATTAAATGGGGGTGATGTAACAGAATATCGTAAACGTTTTGGTACTAGCCTAAGAAATTAACAATGTAATCCCAGTAATATTACACATTGAAATAACAAAAACAAATGTAACGTTCTCAGCACACTGCAAAAAGTCCAAATTAAAGGTCTTGTAGACACAGCCTTCCAGATCATCCCTTTAAAGACCCCAGAAGCACCCACAAATAAATAATCACTAACACCTCTGATCGTTTTAATTGAGGATACTCAGGTTATGGTTGTTTATCCCAAACTGCCATGATAATTTATTTTCTAGGTTAATTTGAGTAACTCATTACAATCTGTTGTTTTGTTTAAAAATCGAACAAACTCGGGTGTTAATAGGGGTTCTTGTCATAAAAACTGGGTTTCTGTATTCTTAGTTTTGATTGGCTCCTAAAACCGCCTCATTGGAGCTTTAGCCAATCCTGACCAACAGACGCTCTACAAAAGGGGAAGTGCATACAATCCATTTCTTGCTTCTGACGGAGTCACAAATCTGTACATAGAAGGCATAAACACTTAACTGATTAATTTACATTACAAGCCCCTGAAAACTACCCATCCACCTAGACCCCCGCCCTCACTAAGCCCTGCCCCCATCTATTGTTTCTGTGAAATCTAAAGATATGAATCCAAGGACTGCCAGCTAAATGATTGAAGTGCTAGGAGGAAGCATGTTTCTGCTAGAAATCAGAGGCAGAGAAACCAATGTGGATTCCCACACCTGTCCCCCACTCGCTCTTGCACACTACCAGCATGAGCAGAACTCAAAGTAAGACTCATTCGGGTCATGTCGGATTTGGCCATTCGTTCAACTATAGAATCTAAGTCCCTGCTGTTTTCAAACCTACCCAACCCAGTTCTGTCTTACTACATTAGGTCAATCTAAGGATTCCAACTAAGATATGGAAAACTATATTGATGTCTCTTTCTAGATATTTATATTGATGACATGAGGGGTGGGATGTGGGTTCTGGGTGACGGGTCCACACAGTGTCAGAACAACAGCATCACCACCCTCTTTTCCTAGCTGTGGTTAGTTAGTACTTTACCGTAGCTGCATGTCAGACGAGACTAGCTACTACTGAAAAAAACGCAGAGCCAGAACAGCCTAGCCATGCCGGGCAGCTAGCTAACCGTTTAGTCATTAGACTCAGTCACTCTTCAAACAAGAAACTTTAAAAATAACAAAAAACAAAAAGACAGCCATTATCATTATACTGGGATGAGTTTTAAAATTCCTTGACACCCCCTCGTGAAGGAAGGATGAATGATGGCTTTGAAAGGTCAAGGGGGGAGGTAGGTCAAGGGGAGAGGTTGGTCAAGGGGGGAGGTAGGTCAAGCGGGGAGGTTGGTCAACCCTCTGAGCAGGGGAGGTCTGCTTGTCATAATCCTCAGCTGTAGCAACAGGTTGCTAGTCGCATATCTGGGTAGCACAAGGACTGGGACACATGGATGCAGGGTCGGGCATGTTGGACAGGGGGGTATTATGGAGGGTAGATCAGGGGATGGCAAATTGAACAACTAGTTCTTCTTTAGCGTCCACCTTGATCTGAGAGATTGCACTGTAAGCATAAGCAGCTATCTTGGACACCTATAAATCAATCAGAACAAAATTGGTTAACATGCATCAATCAGCTACATATTGTGTTGGTTGTTTTTTTTAGCTCCAGAGCTGCCATACACTAACAGGTTTATGGATAGGGAAAGCATAGGACTGTTATAGAAAAATGACCTGATGTATGTCTGAGAATGACACTGTGTGTGGGTGTGTTAGGGGTGTAACAGTACACGTATTCGTACCGAACCGTTCAGGGACCCCAGTTTGGTCCGCACTGTGAACGCGAATGAAAACATAATAATAATTTAAAATACATTTAAACTCTGTTTTTCACAATTCCTGACATTTAATCATAGGAAAAATTCCCTGTCTTAGGTCAGTTAGGATCAACACATTATTTTAAGAATGTGAAATGTCAGAATAATAGTAGAGAGTGATTTATTTAAGCTTTTATTTCTTTCATCACATTCCCAGTGGGTCAGAAGTTTACATACACTCAATTAGTATTTGGTAGCATTGCCTTTAAATTGTTTAACTTGGGTCAAACATTTTGGGTAGCCTTCCACAAGCTTCCCACAATAAGTTGGGTGAATGTTGGCCCATTCCTCCTGACAGTGCTGGTGTAACAGAGTCAGGCTTGCTCACACATGCTTTTTCAGTTCTGCCCACAAATGTTCTATAGGATTGAGGTCAGGGATTTGTGATGGCCACTCCAATACCTTGACTTTGTTGTCCTTAAGCCATTTTGCCACAACTTTGGAAGTATGCTTGGGGTTATTGTCCATTTGGAAGACCCATTTGCGACCAAGATTTAACTTCCTGACTGATGTCTTGAGATGTTGCTTCAATATATCCACATAATTTTCCTTCCTCATGATGACATCTATTTTGTGAAGTCCACCAGTCCCTCCCGCAGCAAAGCACCCCCACAACATGATGCTGCCACCCCTGTGCTTCACGGTTGGGATGGTGTTCTTTGGCTTGCAAGCCTCCCCCTTTTTCCTCCAAACATAACGATGGTCATTATGGCCAAACAGTTATATTTTTGTTTCATTTCTCCAAAAAGTACAATCTTCATCCCCATGTGCAGTTGCAAACCGTAATCTGGCTTTTTTATGGTGGTTTTGGAGCAGTGGCTTCTTCCTTGCTGAGCGGCCGTTCAGGTTATGTCGATATAGGACTCGTTTTACTGTGCATATAGATACTTTGGTACCTGTTGCATCTTCACAAGGTCCTGCTGTTGTTCTGGGATTGATTTGCACTTTTCACACCAAAGTACGTTCATCTCTTGGAGACAGAGCGCGTCTCCTTCCTGAGCGGTATGATGACTGCGTGGTCCCATGGTGTTTATACTTGCGTACTATTGTTTGTACAGATGAACGTGGTACCTTCAGGCATTTGGAAATTCCTCCCAAGGATGAACCAGACTTGTGGAGGTCTACTGTTTTTTTCAGAGGTCTTGGCTGATTTCTTTTGATTTTCCCATGATGTCAAGCAAAGAGGCACGGAGTTTGAAGGTAGGCCTTGCAATACATCCACAGGTACACCTACAATTGACTCAAATTATGTCAATTAGCCTATGACATCATTTTCTGGAATTGTTCAAGCTGTTTAAAAGGCACAGTCATCTTAGTGCATGTAAACTTCTGACCCACTGGAATTGTGATACAGTGAGTTAAGTGAAATAATCTGTCTGTAAACAATTGGAAAAATTACTTGTCATGCACAAAGTAGATGTCCCAACTGACTTGCCAAAACTATAGTTTGTTAACAAGAAATTTGTGGAGTGGGAGAGGTTGAAAATGTCAGTGAAGACACTTGCCAGCTGGTCAGTGCACGCTCAGAGTATGCGTTCTGGTAATCCGTCTGGCCCCGCAGCCTTGTGAATGTTAACCTGTTTTATTCACGTCGGCTACGGAGAGCAAGACCCCACAGTCGTCCGGAACAGCTGGTGCTCGCATGCATGGTTCAGTGTTGCTTGCCTCGAAGCGAGCATAGAAGGTATGCAGCTCATCTGGTAGGGTCGCGTCACTGGGCAGCTCGTGGCTGGGTTTCCCTTTGTATTCTGTGATAGTTTGCAAGCCCTGCCACATCCAATGAGTGTCAGAGCCGGTGTAGTAGAATTCGATCTAAGTCCTGTATTGATGCTTTGTCGTTTTGATGTGCTTACTACGGATGGACCTCCAGGGCTACAGAGAGCTACTTAACAGTGACAGCCCATCACCTTACCCCGGGGCGGGAAATTAAGTACCGTACTACAGACACGTCACAGACAGAGTCGCACACATGTGCATCATGTCTAAGCCATGTTTATATATTGATTTCACACACATATTGCACTTTATTTTAGTGTTGTTGCGTAATCAGGTGTTTTCATTTAAGAAAATACAAAGTGTTATTCCTGATTGTGCTCATCAGGCATTAAACGACTCATGATCATATGGAATCAGGAATACCAACATTTTCTTATATAAACAAAAATGAACTAGAGTAACTGTTGGCATTTAATTTTCCTGCTTTACCGAAACCGAACAGTGAATCCAAAACCGCAATACGTACCGAAACGTGGGTTTGGTGAACTGTTACACCCCTAGTGTGCGAGCATGTGTGCGTGCGTTCACCTGTTGTACATCAGAGTATGGCACCAGATCACTAGCGAGCACTTGGTGTGGCTGGCTGGTGAGGGAAGGGAGAGGGAGGGGCTTCTTCTGAGACAGACTGTTACTCAACAATGCCAGTTTTGTACTGAAACACACAATAAAGACAGGTTAGTACTGAAACACATGAAGGCTGGTCAAAACCCACTTCAAAAAACAGACATTAATTAACTACCTCCACACACCCACCTGTCTTGAAAAGGATGGATGTGAGTAGGGCCTGTTCGTCTGTGCGTGCTGAGGGTACACTGGCGGAGCTCCATTCTGTACTGTTGAGGGGCTTGCTGTCGGGGTTTGGGTGGGGGATCAGCGGCTTATACACGTCAGGGTCCTGAGGCACAACATACGCGTCACACTCACAAACAATCACAACATCCTCGATCACCATCACTGGCTGTTATGGTAACCAGATTTTGACCTTACTTATTGTTAAAATGAGCATGATATGACCTCTGAACTAAACTATGAAACAAAAAGGCACCCTACAAGCCCTATACTATGACTCCTCCACATCCCTGAAGTCAATAGGGATCTGCTGCAGAGAAGAATGAACCCAAACAAAAAGAGAGTTACCTAACCCTGATATGATACTGGTGTGTATACTTCAACAGTATTATCCTGTGTTATAACAGGGTCAGCGAAGCAGTGGCAGGCTATATGTGTACACCAGTCATCTGATAAACGGTAACAAGTAATCCCCCACCTCACATTTTCCAAAAGTGAAAATAAGAAACTTAATTTCCCTTCACCAAATTCCATTTTGGCCTATGTCACAACTGGAAATCTGAGATCATATGACATGCATCTGGGAGAAGTTGACTAGCTGGCAACACGTTCCAACGGCGTTACCGAATGTGAACCGTTGAGGCCCAATTAACAGAAGTGGTCACGTTTTACCGGACCTGATTGATGTTCATCATCATCATCACAGGTGAGAATTTAAACAAAGCTTTTAGTCTGCCCTGCAAGTAGCTAGCTACTGACGTACAGGTTAACTGGTTAAGTTACACTGCTCAAAAAAATAAAGGGAACACTAAAATAACACATCATAGATCTGAATGAATGAAATAATCTTATTAAATACTTTTTTCTTTACATAGTTGAATGTGCTGACAACAAAATCACACAAGAATTATCAATGGAAATCAAATTTATCAATCCATGGAGGTCTGGATTTGGAGTCACACTCAAAATTAAAGTGGAAAACCACACTACAGCCTGATCCAACTTTGATGTAATGTCCTTAAAACAAGTCAAAATGAGGCTCAGTAGTGTGTGTGGCCTCCACGTGCCTGAATGACCTCCCTACAACGCCTGGGCATGCTCCTGATGAGGTGGCGGATGGTCTCCTGAGGGATCTCCTCCCAGACCTGGACTAAAGCATCCGCCAACTCCTGGACAGTCTGTGGTGCAACGTGGCGTTGGTGGATGGAGCGAGACATGATGTCCCAGATGTGCTCAATTGGATTCAGGTCTGGGGAACGGGCGGGCCAGTCCTTAGCATCAATGCCTTCCTCTTGCAGGAACTGCTGACACACTCCAGCCACATGAGGTCTAGCATTGTCTTGCATTAAGAGGAACCCAGGGCCAACCGCACCAGCATATGGTCTCACAAGGGGTCTGAGGATCTCATCTCGGTACCTAATGGCAGTCAGGCTACCTCTGGCGAGCACATGGAGGGCTGTGCGGCCCCCCAAAGAAATGCCACCCCACACCATGACTGACCCACCGCCAAACCGGTCATGCTGGAGGATGTTGCAGGCAGCAGAACGTTCTCCACGGCATCTCCAGACTCTGTCACGTCTGTCACGTGCTCAGTGTGAACCTGCTTTCGTCTGTGAAGAGCACAGGGCGCCAGTGGCGAATTTACCAATCTTGGTGTTCTCTGGCAAATGCCAAACGTCCTGCACGGTGTTGGGCTGTAAGCACAACCCCCACCTGTGGACGTTGGGCCCTCATACCACCCTCATGGAGTCTGTTTCTGACCATTTGAGCAGACACATGCACATTTGTGGCCTGCTGGAGGTCATTTTGCAGGGCTCTGGCAGTGCTCCTCCTTGCACAAAGGCGGAGGTAGTGGTCCTGCTGCTGGGTTGTTGCCCTCCTACGGCCTCCTCCACGTCTCCTGATGTACTGGCCTGTCTCCTGGTAGCGCCTCCATGATCTGGACACTACGCTGACAGACACAGCAAACCTTCTTGCCACAGCTCGCATTGATGTGCCATCCTGGATGAGCTGCACTACCTGAGCCACTTGTGTGGGTTGTAGACTCCGTCTCATGCTACCACTAGAGTGAAAGCACCGCCAGCATTCAAAAGTGACCAAAACATCAGCCAGGAAGCATAGGAACTGAGAAGTGGTCTGTGGTCACCACCTTCAGAACCACTCCTTTATTGGGGGTGTCTTGCTAATTGCCTATAATTTCCACCTGTTGTCTATTCCATTTGCACAACAGCATGTGAAATTTATTGTCAATCAGTGTTGCTTCCTAAGTGGACAGTTTGATTTCACAGAAGTGTGATTGACTTGGAGTTACATTGTGTTGTTTAAGTGTTCCCTTTATTTTTTTGAGCAGTGTAGTTAGCAAACTAGATACTGCCTATAATTGTCAGCAAAGGTTGTCACTGTTTTGAAACTTGACTTAACTAGCTAACGTTGTTAGGTGTGTTGGCCAACTTGCCAATCAGGTTACAAAATTCCCTTGGCCCAATCTTTCTTGCACATCTAACAGTTCTCCTAGAGGTCTGGCTAGCTACGCTATCTGTCTATTGGGACGGAGTTGGCCAACTTAGAAATTGTTTCCTTTTAACGTGCAATGATGCACCATCTTTTCAGTGTCTCGCAATGTCCTGATGACCCCAAAGAAAGTAACGTTAAATACTTTGATTTGTCAAAGAGTATGTTGCACCCTAGATAACCAACTAGCCTATAGTTAGTCACCTGCTCGGTGTTCCCGTTGTCGCTGCTATAACAGCAACCCATGATGTCCGCTGGACGACCGGCGGTCTGCCAGGCACGCGAACCCAACTTCCAACTAGTCCACCGGGAAACGATATAAGAAGAGAAACCGTCTCGGTCCACTTTCTCGCCGACCGCTTCTGTCAGCTTCTACTAGAGTTACTACTAGAGCTGCTACTACAGCTACTACTAGAGCTACTACTAGAGTTACTACTAGAGTTGCTACTACAGCTACTACTAGAGTTACTACTAGAGCTACTACTAGAGTTACTACTAGAGCTGCTACTAGAGCTACTACTAGAGCTACTACTAGAGCTGCTACTAGAGCTGCTACTAGAGCTACTACTAGAGTTACTACTAGAGCTGCTACTAGAGCTACTACTAGAGCTGCTACTAGAGCTACTACTAGAGCTACTACTAGAGTTACTACTAGAGCTGCTACTACAGCTACTACTAGAGCTACTACTAGAGTTACTACTAGAGCTGCTACTACAGCTACTACTAGAGCTACTACTAGAGTTACTACTAGAGCTGCTACTACAGCTACTACTAGAGCTACTACTAGAGTTACTACTAGAGCTACTACTAGAGTTACTACTAGAGCTGCTACTAGAGCTACTACTAGAACTACTACTAGAGTTACTACTAGAACTACTACTAGAGCTGCTACTACTAGAGCTGCTACTACTAGAGTTACTACTACTAGAGTTACTACTAGAGTTACTACTACTAGAACTACTACTAGAGCTACTACTAGAGTTACTACTAGAGCTACTACTAGAGCTACTACTACAGCTACTACTAGAGTTACTACTAGAGCTGCTACTACAGCTACTACTAGAGCTACTACTAGAGTTACTACTACTAGAGTTACTACTAGAGCTACTACTAGAGTTACTACTAGAGTTACTACTACTAGAGTTACTACTAGAGTTACTACTAGAACTACTACTAGAGCTGCTACTACTAGAGCTACTACTAGAGTTACTACTACTAGAACTACTACTACAGCTACTACTAGAGTTACTACTAGAGCTGCTACTAGAGCTACTACTAGAGCTACTACTAGAGCTACTACTACTAGAGTTACTACTAGAGTTACTACTAGAGCTACTACTAGAACTACTACTAGAACTACTACTACTACAGCTGCTACTACTAGAGTTACTACTAGAACTACTACTAGAGTTACTACTAGAGTTGCTACTACTAGAACTACTACTAGAACTACTACTAGAGTTACTACTAGAGTTACTACTAGAACTACTACTAGAGTTACTACTAGAACTACTACTAGAGTTACTACTACAGCTGCTACTACTAGAGTTACTACTAGAACTACTACTAGAGTTACTACTAGAGTTGCTACTACTAGAACTACTACTAGAACTACTACTAGAGTTACTACTAGAGTTACTACTAGAACTACTACTAGTTACTACTAGAACTACTACTAGAACTACTACTGGAACTACTACTAGAGTTACTACTGGAACTACTACTACTAGAGTTACTACTAGAACTACTACTAGAACTACTACTAGAATTACTACTGTAACTACTACTAGAGTTACTACTAGAGCTGCTACTACTAGAGTTACTACTAGAGTTGCTACTAGAGTTACTACTAGAACTACTACTAGAGTTACTACTAGAACTACTACTAGAGTTACTACTACAGCTGCTACTACTAGAGCTGCTACTACTAGAGTTACTACTAGAACTACTACTAGAGCTGCTACTACTAGAACTACTACTAGAGCTGCTACTACGAGTTACTACTAGAACTACTACTAGAGCTGCTACTACTAGAGTTACTACTAGAGCTACTACTAGAGCTACTACTAGAGTTACTACTAGAACTACTACTAGAGCTACTACTAGAGCTGCTACTACTAGAGTTACTACTAGAGCTTTGACTTTGACTTTAGAGCTACGACTAGAGTTACTACTAGAACTTCTACTAGAGTTACTACTAGAGCTGCTACTACTAGAGTTACTACTAGAGTTACTACTAGAGCTACTACTAGAGTTACTACTAGAACTACTACTAGAATTACTACTAGAACTACTACTACTACAGCTGCTACTACTAGAGTTACTACTAGAACTACTACTAGAGTTACTACTAGAACTACTACTAGAACTACTACTAGAACTACTACTGGAACTACTACTAGAGTTACTACTGGAACTACTACTACTAGAGTTACTACTAGAACTACTACTAGAACTACTACTAGAACTACTACTAGAATTACTACTGGAACTACTACTAGAGTTACTACTAGAGCTGCTACTACTAGAGCTGCTACTACTAGAGCTGCTACTACTAGAGTTACTACTAGAGTTGCTACTAGAACTACTACTAGAGTTACTACTAGAACTACTACTAGAGTTACTACTACAGCTGCTACTACTAGAGCTGCTACTACTAGAGTTACTACTAGAACTACTACTAGAGCTGCTACTACTAGAACTACTACTAGAGCTGCTACTACTAGAGTTACTACTAGAACTACTACTAGAGCTGCTACTACTAGAGCTACTACTAGAGCTACTACTAGAGTTACTACTAGAACTACTACTAGAGCTACTACTAGAGCTGCTACTACTAGAGTTACTACTAGAGCTTTGACTTTGACTTTAGAGCTACGACTAGAGTTACTACTAGAACTACTACTAGAGTTACTACTAGAGCTGCTACTACTAGAGTTACTACTAGAGTTACTACTAGAGCTACTACTAGAGTTACTACTAGAACTACTACTAGAATTACTACTAGAACTACTACTACTACAGCTGCTACTACTAGAGTTACTACTAGAACTACTACTAGAGTTACTACTAGAGCTGCTACTACTAGAGTTACTACTAGAGCAGTTACTACTAGAACTACTACTAGAACTACTACTAGAGCTGCTACTACTAGAGTTACTACTAGAGTTACTACTAGAGTTACTACTAGAACTACTACTAGAGTTACTACTAGAACTACTACTAGAGCAGTTACTACTAGAACTACTACTAGAGCTGCTACTACTAGAGTTACTACTAGAGCTACTACTAGAGTTACTACTAGAACTACTACTAGAGCTGCTACTACTAGTTACTACTAGAACTACTACTAGAGCTGCTACTAGAACTACTACTAGAGCTGCTACTACTAGAGTTACTACTAGAGTTACTACTAGAACTACTACTAGAGTTACTACTAGAGCTGCTACTACTAGAGTTACTACTAGAGCTGCTACTACTAGAGTTACTACTAGAGCTGCTACTACTAGAGTTACTACTAGAACTACTACTAGAGCTACTACTACTAGAGTTACTATTAGAGCTACTACTAGAGTTACTACTAGAGCTGCTACTAGAGCTACTACTAGAGCTGCTACTAGAGCTACTACTAGAGCTACTACTAGAGTTACTACTAGAGCTGCTACTACAGCTACTACTAGAGCTACTACTAGAGTTACTACTAGAGCTGCTACTACAGCTACTACTAGAGCTACTACTAGAGTTACTACTAGAGCTGCTACTACAGCTACTACTAGAGCTACTACTAGAGTTACTACTAGAGCTACTACTAGAGTTACTACTAGAGCTGCTACTAGAGCTACTACTAGAACTACTACTAGAGTTACTACTAGAACTACTACTAGAGCTGCTACTACTAGAGCTGCTACTACTAGAGTTACTACTACTAGAGTTACTACTAGAGTTACTACTACTAGAACTACTACTAGAGCTACTACTAGAGTTACTACTAGAGCTACTACTAGAGCTACTACTACAGCTACTACTAGAGTTACTACTAGAGCTGCTACTACAGCTACTACTAGAGCTACTACTAGAGTTACTACTACTAGAGTTACTACTAGAGCTACTACTAGAGTTACTACTAGAGTTACTACTACTAGAGTTACTACTAGAGTTACTACTAGAACTACTACTAGAGCTGCTACTACTAGAGCTACTACTAGAGTTACTACTACTAGAACTACTACTACAGCTACTACTAGAGTTACTACTAGAGCTGCTACTAGAGCTACTACTAGAGCTACTACTAGAGCTACTACTACTAGAGTTACTACTAGAGTTACTACTAGAGCTACTACTAGAACTACTACTAGAACTACTACTACTACAGCTGCTACTACTAGAGTTACTACTAGAACTACTACTAGAGTTACTACTAGAGTTGCTACTACTAGAACTACTACTAGAACTACTACTAGAGTTACTACTAGAGTTACTACTAGAACTACTACTAGAGTTACTACTAGAACTACTACTAGAGTTACTACTACAGCTGCTACTACTAGAGTTACTACTAGAACTACTACTAGAGTTACTACTAGAGTTGCTACTACTAGAACTACTACTAGAACTACTACTAGAGTTACTACTAGAGTTACTACTAGAACTACTACTAGTTACTACTAGAACTACTACTAGAACTACTACTGGAACTACTACTAGAGTTACTACTGGAACTACTACTACTAGAGTTACTACTAGAACTACTACTAGAACTACTACTAGAATTACTACTGTAACTACTACTAGAGTTACTACTAGAGCTGCTACTACTAGAGTTACTACTAGAGTTGCTACTAGAGTTACTACTAGAACTACTACTAGAGTTACTACTAGAACTACTACTAGAGTTACTACTACAGCTGCTACTACTAGAGCTGCTACTACTAGAGTTACTACTAGAACTACTACTAGAGCTGCTACTACTAGAACTACTACTAGAGCTGCTACTACTAGAGTTACTACTAGAACTACTACTAGAGCTGCTACTACTAGAGTTACTACTAGAGCTACTACTAGAGCTACTACTAGAGTTACTACTAGAACTACTACTAGAGCTACTACTAGAGCTGCTACTACTAGAGTTACTACTAGAGCTTTGACTTTGACTTTAGAGCTACGACTAGAGTTACTACTAGAACTTCTACTAGAGTTACTACTAGAGCTGCTACTACTAGAGTTACTACTAGAGTTACTACTAGAGCTACTACTAGAGTTACTACTAGAACTACTACTAGAATTACTACTAGAACTACTACTACTACAGCTGCTACTACTAGAGTTACTACTAGAACTACTACTAGAGTTACTACTAGAACTACTACTAGAACTACTACTAGAACTACTACTGGAACTACTACTAGAGTTACTACTGGAACTACTACTACTAGAGTTACTACTAGAACTACTACTAGAACTACTACTAGAACTACTACTAGAATTACTACTGGAACTACTACTAGAGTTACTACTAGAGCTGCTACTACTAGAGCTGCTACTACTAGAGTTACTACTAGAGTTGCTACTAGAACTACTACTAGAGTTACTACTAGAACTACTACTAGAGTTACTACTACAGCTGCTACTACTAGAGCTGCTACTACTAGAGTTACTACTAGAACTACTACTAGAGCTGCTACTACTAGAACTACTACTAGAGCTGCTACTACTAGAGTTACTACTAGAACTACTACTAGAGCTGCTACTACTAGAGCTACTACTAGAGCTACTACTAGAGTTACTACTAGAACTACTACTAGAGCTACTACTAGAGCTGCTACTACTAGAGTTACTACTAGAGCTTTGACTTTGACTTTAGAGCTACGACTAGAGTTACTACTAGAACTACTACTAGAGTTACTACTAGAGCTGCTACTACTAGAGTTACTACTAGAGTTACTACTAGAGCTACTACTAGAGTTACTACTAGAACTACTACTAGAATTACTACTAGAACTACTACTACTACAGCTGCTACTACTAGAGTTACTACTAGAACTACTACTAGAGTTACTACTAGAGCTGCTACTACTAGAGTTACTACTAGAGCAGTTACTACTAGAACTACTACTAGAACTACTACTAGAGCTGCTACTACTAGAGTTACTACTAGAGTTACTACTAGAGTTACTACTAGAACTACTACTAGAGTTACTACTAGAACTACTACTAGAGCAGTTACTACTAGAACTACTACTAGAGCTGCTACTACTAGAGTTACTACTAGAGCTACTACTAGAGTTACTACTAGAACTACTACTAGAGCTGCTACTACTAGTTACTACTAGAACTACTACTAGAGCTGCTACTAGAACTACTACTAGAGCTGCTACTACTAGAGTTACTACTAGAGTTACTACTAGAACTACTACTAGAGTTACTACTAGAGCTGCTACTACTAGAGTTACTACTAGAGCTGCTACTACTAGAGTTACTACTAGAGCTGCTACTACTAGAGTTACTACTAGAACTACTACTAGAGCTACTACTACTAGAGTTACTATTAGAGAGGAAGACTATCACATGACATCGGTTTTTGAGCAGCCAATGGCTTGGCAACAAACATAATGACATCTGGCCACTGTGAAGCCAGCACTGGAACAGACTCCCCAATCACGTGACATGCGGTATCACATTTTTTAAGAGTCGCGAAGGGTGACTTGTTCCTGTTTTATTTGGGGCATAGAACCTGCACAACAGACGGGGCGAAAGGGAAATACAGAACGAAGAGATGGCACAAATACATTGCTAACACATGCTCGCTGTGGGCAAGTTCTGAGGAGACTGCTATCGCAAGATAAAAGAGCAAAGTCATGTTTCAGACGCCCCCCGGGTCTACAGAGCCACTTTACAGCCCTCAATAACCATTGCATTTGATGTAAAAACCCGTTTGACGAGTTTGTATGACTGGGTGACGCCAGGCTCCCTCTCATTACACATCAGACTACTAGCTACCAGGCTGCGTACTTCTCTTCCAGGACTGCTAAACAACCACTGTGCTGCTGGGTTTTTATTCTGCGCCTGTTGTCACTATGGCTCAGCTGATAATATCACTTTGCGTGTTGGTGTCTATTTGTCTCGCCTCGGTTTTGACCATAGACGGCTCCGTTCAGTTTGCGGCTCAAAGTCTCAGTACCTCCACGGTTCGCTCTGTGTGTAAGCCCATCCCCAGCACACTTTCTCTTTGCCACGGCGTCGGTTACCGGGAGATGCGGCTTCCCAACCTGCTGGGGCACGACTCGTTGAAAGAAGCCCAGCAGCAGTCGGCCGCGTGGCTACCGTTGGTCTCCAAACTCTGCCACCGGGATACCAAGAAGTTCTTGTGCTCGCTCTTCGCCCCGGTGTGCTTACCGGAGGGGGCCGTGCGCCCCTGCCGTGGGCTGTGCGAGGCTGTGAGGGGCGGTTGTCTTCCCGTGATGAGCGCGTTCGGGTTCCCGTGGCCCAACATGTTCAACTGCACCCGGTTCCCGCGCGGGACCCATCTCTGCATTCCCACCACGACCCGAGACACAGAGCGTGCGCGGAAGGGAGAGGAAGAGGGACACGAGGAGGCATCAAAGGGTTTGTGCCTATCATCATTGGGAGGCGATCCTCCGCAAAAAAATGCCCACTCTTCTTTCATACACACGCTCACCCTTCTCCGTATGTCTCTTTTTGTCCTCAGGAACAGTGATCTGTGACGCATGCAGTCTGGCTGCTGAGGGAGAGATAGACAACCAGAATAACTTCTGCAAGAGTCCATATGGTGAGTGATATGTGTATGGCGTTGGTTACACTTTACAAAAATAATTTATAGAGGTCAATAACGTGTTTACGTGTTTTAAAAAGTATTTACAGCTGTATTTCTGTGTTTCCTCTCTCAGCCTTTAAACTGCATATTGGGAGTGTTTCTGTAGAGGGGGGTGACCGCAGGGTAGTCCCTCGGGGCCGGAGTCGCATCCTGAGGTGGGAGGGTGGAGGCGCAGAGAGGGCCGAGGGCCGAGGGGGCCATGGCCTACAGTGCCCTTTGGCTGCAGGAGGGGGTACCTGCACCTGTCCTGCCCTGGAGGAGGCAGATGGGGGGAGGGGGAGTCCCTGGCAGGGTGTGGTACCTGGGCCTTGCTGACACACAGGAGGGCAGGCTGGTCCTCACTAGGCTGGTGAGGTGGAGGAGGAGTGACAAAGAACTCAAGACGTTCGTCAGGAGACTGCTCAAACAACCCTGCTGATAATGTCATCATACAAGCATCGAGAGACTTTCCAATTTGGCGAATTGGATGCGGATGAGAGGACACCACAGCCCTGTTACATTTCAGCCTCTAGGCCTAGACAATACTTCTTCCATATCCCTTTCATATTTTTTAAAAACCTTTATTTAACCTGGTAGGCCAGTTGAGAACAAGTTCTCATTTACAACTGCAACCTGGCCAAGATAAAGCAAAGCATATCCCTTCCATATCCCTTTCATATTCATATCACCTAGCTCTGGAGAAGTGATGCCTTCATCATATTGCTGTCAACTATCTATCTAGCCCATTCATATCTATGAAGACCTGTGAGGAAGGGGCTAGGCAGAAGAGAGACCACCAGAGGTCCACTGTGTTTGGATCCATGTTCTGGACACCTGTCACATGTGAGACATTTTAGAAAAATGTAAATGATGTACAGTGTTGTGTATTACGTTCTGAATATAAAAATAACATGTTTTTTTTATCAAATGTGAGGACGATTATGATTTGTGTAAGCCGTAAGTCAGAGGACACAATTACCAGTGAGGCACAGAGCAGCATTAGTTCCATTCAAAGCAGAGTATTATTGTCTGATAGTAACATCAGAGACTGCTGTGTAACAGTGTCTAATAAACATTATATTGAACCATAAATACTGCTGTCACTTTTCTTTTCTGCGTGTGTTTTCTGGATCTTTCTGTTTGTGGCAAGAGAGAAACCTGACTCTAGAATCACTCCACACCTGTGACTGTACACCTGATCCACCCACATCTGCCTGTCTGTCTCTCTGCCTGCCTGTCTGTCTCTGTCTGTCTTTCTGGCTGTCTGTCTCTCTCTGCCTGTCTTTGTCTGCCTGTTTGTCTGTCTCTGTCTCACTTTGTCTGTCTCTGTCTGTCTCACTCTCTCTCCCTTCAACCCCTCTCTCTCTCCCCTTCATCTCTTGTGTGTTGAGTCAGTAGATCCACCATAATTCCCTGTAGCTTACCAGTGATGTATTGCTGTCTGTTTACTATGACATCAGAATTAGTGAATAATAAACTAATTGTGAGAAACAATGGAGCAGGGGGTACTGTGAATAAAACAGACATGCCCCAGGTGATCAATGAATAATTCAGATACCCAGCTCCCTCTGCCCTCACCTGCGGAGCTATAACTACAACCACACACGAAAACCATTCAGCATTTCTCCTGTCTCTGCCAAACATCTACAGGCAGGTGAGTCTTGTTTTTACTGTACAGCGGTAATGTGGGAGAGAGTATTCTTTTTACAAGAGGCTTGTGTTACGGGAGGGTGAGTTGTAGGACAATGTAGCGTCGGTTGTCAGTGTGGTGTGGGAAGTCTCCTGTCACTCAGTGTAAAGCTTTAGTAACTGCCGTATGGAGTTGGCCAGAGGAGCAGTTGTGTATGTGGTTATATCCAAAATAGATGGACTGTAGTGGCTGTGTGTGTAGAGAGCTGAAATAGGAGGATTTCACATTAATTGAGGAATAATTATTTATTTGTATGTATTTTTTTGCGCTGGCAGTCACCCATCTCCTGGTGTGTGTTCAGGTATGTGTGTTTGTGTACCTAGCTGTATGTCTATGTACCACTCATTGTGTCTGTGTGTTTTTTCCCTTGCAGCAGTACTATGGTGTCTGGTGCTATTGCGTTGGCCTTCCTCCCCCTGGTGTTGACTTTCATCATTCGTTACCGCTACTACTTTGTGCTGTTCTACCGGGCGGTGCTGGTCAGGATGTGGTATGACTGTAAGACGGGGCTGAGCAGGGAGGAGAGGGCCTTCCAGTACGTTCTGACCCACGCCATCCCTGGCGACCCAGAAAGTATCCTGGAAACCTTTGACCTCTGGTGCAGCAAGGTGGAGTTCATCAGCAACATCGGCCCCAAAAAAGGTGACCCTACCTGACTGACCACACCCCTCCCCTCAATTCTCATACTCTGTTCTCCCTCTCATTTGCCTACCTGTCTGACCACACCAATGTGTCTGTCTGTGTGTGCAGGTAAGATCATGGACCGGATGCTTTCCGAGCACTGCCCTCTGACCGTGTTGGAGCTAGGTTCCCACTGTGGGTACAGCACAGTGCGTATCGCCCGGGCACTGCCCCTGGGTGCCAGGCTCTACAGTGTGGAAATGGACGCGAGAAACGCTGCCATAGCAGAGAAGATTATACGACTGGCAGGCTTCGACGATGACACGGTGAGAGCAGAGCTCACACACACACAGTGAGAGAGTAAAACACAGAGACAAAAAGACCCAGTGAGATCAAATCTGGTCATACTGCCCCCAGGTGGAGCTGATAGCGAGTCCGTCAGATGAGGTAATCCCAAGGTTGCGGGCAGACTACGGTTTGGAGCGGTTGGACTTTGTGTTCATGGACCACTGGAAAAAATGCTACCGTCCTGACTTGCAGGTAGCTAATTCACTCATAACCCCTATGACCTCAAGTCTGTTTTTATGTTGTTGTTCCTGTCTATGTAAATCAGTGGTGTCAAACTCATTCCAAGGAGGGCCTAGTGTCTGCAGGTTTTGTTTTTTCCTTTCAATTAAGACCTAGACATTCAGGTGAGGGGAGTTAGTGACCTTAAGTCACCAATCAAGTGCAAGGGTGGAGCAAAAACCCGCAGCCACTTGGCCGTTCTGTGGAATGAGTTTGACACGTGATGTACACTATATATACAAACGTATGTGGACACCCCTTCAATTTTGTGGATTCGGCTATTTCAGTCACACCCGTTGCTGACAGGTGTATAAAACCGAGCATACAGCCATGCATTCTCCATAGACAAACATTGGCAGTAGAATGGCCTTACTGAAGAGCTCAGTGACTTTAAAGGTGGCATCGTCAGAGGGTGCCACCTTTCCAACAAGTCAGTTTGTCAAATTTCTGCCCTGTTAGAGCTGCCCCGGTAAACTGGAAGTGCTGTTATTGTGAAGTGGAAACTTATAGGAGCAACAACAGCTCAGCCACGAAGTGGTAGCGCGTAAAAACACTCACTAACGAGTTCCAAACTGCCTCTGGAAGCAACGTCAGCACAATAACTGTTCGTCGGGAGCTTCATAAAATGGGTTTCCATGGCTGAGCAGCTGAACACAAGCCTAAGATCACCATACGCAATGCCAAGTGTCAGCTGGAGTGGTGTAAAGCTCGCCGCCATTGGACTGGAGCAGTGGAAACACGTTCTCTGGAGTGATAAATCACGCTTCACCATCTGGCAGTCCGACGGACAAATCTGGGTTTGGCGGATGCAAGGAGAACACTACCTGCCCCAATGCAGTGCCAACTGTAAAGTTTGGTGGATAAGGAATAATGGTCTGGGGCTGTTTTTCATGGTTCTGGCTCCTTATTTCCAGTGAAGGGAAATCTTAACGCTACAGCTTGCGATGACATTCTAGGCAATTCTGCGCTTACAACTTTGGGGCAACAGTTTGTGGAAGGTCCTTTCCTGTTTCAGTATGACAACGCCCCTGTGCACAAAGCGAGGTCCATAAAGAAATGGTTTGTCGAGATCGGTGTGGAAGAACTTGACTGGCCTGCACAGAGCCTTGACCTCAAACCCATCTAACATTTTTGGGATGAATTGGAACGCAGACTGCGAGACAGGCCTAATCGCCCAACATCAGTGCCCGACCTCACTAATGCTCTTGAGGCTGAATGGAAGCAAGTCCCCGCAGCAATGTTCCAACATTTAGTGGAAAGCTTTTCCAGAAAAGTGGAGGCTGTTATTGCAGCAAAGGGTGGACCAACTCCATATGAATGCCCATGATTTTGGAATGAGAAGTTTGACGAGCAGGTGTCCACCTACTTTTGGTCATGAAGTATATGATTGTTTTGTATGATGTTTTGTGTGGACACCAGGAGGAGCTGTTGCTTCAGTAACAGCTCACTGTGATTTGGATACAGGAATGATGTAACGTGTCAAACTCAATCCACGGAGTGCTGAGAGTCTGCGGGTTTTCGCTCCTCCCTTGTACTTGATTGATGAATTGAGATCACTAATTAGTAAGGAATTTCCCTAACCTAGTTATCTAGGTCTTAATTGAAAGGAAAAAACAAAAATCAGCAGACACTTGGCCTGAGTTTGACACCCCTGATATAACACTTAAAATCAAATAGAATTTGTCACATACGCCAAATACAACAGGTGTAGACTTTCCTGTGAAATGCTTACTCACGAGCCCTGAACCAACAATGCAGAATAAAAATGAAAAAGTAATTAGATATTTGCTAAAAAAAAAAAAGAAAAAGTAAGACAATAAGTAACACAAAACAATTACAATAGAGGCTACAGACAGGGGTACCAGTACCGAGTCAATGTGCGGGGTACAGGTTAGTCCAGGTAATTGAGATAATATGTACATGTAGGTAGGGGTAAAGTGATTATGCATAGATAATAAACAGCAAGTAGCAGCAGCTTAAAAAATAGTCCGGGTAGCCATTTGATTAACTGTTTAGCAGTCTAATGGCTTGGAAGTAGCTGTTAATGACGCCAAGGAACCTGAAGCTCTCGACCCGCTCCACTACAGCCCTGTCGATGTGAATGGGGGCTCGCTCGGTCCCCCTTTTCCTGTAGTCCACGATCAGCTCCTTTGTCTTGCTGACATTGAGGGAAAGGTTGTTGTCCTGGCACCACACTGCCAGATCACTGACTTCCTCCCTGTAGACTGTCATCGTTGTCGGGAGTCAGGGCTACCACCGTTGTAGTCGACAAACTTAATGATGGTGTTGGAGTAGTGTAGCCATGCAGTCGTGGGTGAACAGGGACTACAGGAGGGGACTGAGCACGCACCCCTGAGGGGCCCCCGTGTTGAGGATCAGCATGGCGGATGTGTTGTTACCTACTTTTACCACCTGGGTGCGGCCCGTTAGGAAGTCCAAAATCCAGTTGCAAAGGGAGGTGTTTAGTCCCAGGGTCCTGAGCTTAGTGATGAGCTTTGAGGGCACTATGGTGTTGAACGCTGAGCTGAAGTCAATGAACAGCATTCTCACGTAGGTGTTCCTTTTGTCCAGGTGAGAAAGGACAATGGAGGGCAATGGAGATTGCGTCATCTGTGGATCTGTTGGGGCGGTATACGAATTGTGGTGATTCTAGGGTTTCTGGGATAATGGTGTTGATGTGACCCATGACCAGCCTTTCAAAGCACTTTGTGGCTACAGATGTGAGTGCTACGGGGCGGTGGACATTAAGACAGGTTACCTTGGTGTTCTTGGGCAAAGGGACCATGATGGTCTGCTTGAAACATGTAGGTATTACTGACTCGGTCAGGGAGAGGTTGAAAATGTCAGTGAAGACACTTGACAGTTGGTCAGCGTCCTGGTAATCTGTCTGAATGTTGACCTGGTCTTCTTTATCCCTCTCTATAACTCCCCTCCTAACCCTCCTCTATAACTCACCTCCTAACCCTCACCTGTATAACTCCCCTCCTAACCCTCCTCTATAACTCACCTCCTAACCCTCCTCTATAACTCCCCTCCTAACCCTCCTCTATAACTCCCCTCCTAACCCTCCTCTATAATTCCCCTCCTAACCCTCCTCTATAACTCCCCTCCTAACCCTCCTCTATAACTCACCTCCTAACCCTCCTGTATAACTCCCCTCCTAACCCTCCTCTATAACTCACCTCCTAACCCTCCTCTATAACTCCCCTCCTAACCCTCCTCTATAACTCACCTCCTAACCCTCCTCTATAACTCACCTCCTAACCCTCCTCTATAACTCCCCTCCTAACCCTCCTCTATAACTCACTTCCTAACCCTCACCTGTATAACTCCCCTCCTAACCCTCACATCTATATCTCCCCTCCTAACCCTCCTCTATAACTCACTTCCTAACCCTCACCTGTATAACTCCCCTCCTAACCCTCACATCTATATCTCCCCTCCTAACCCTCACATCTATAACTCCCCTCCTAACCCTCACATCTATAACTCCCCTCCTAACCCTCACATCTATAACTCCCCTCCTAACTCTCCCCCTGTATTGTGGTCTGCAGGCTCTGGAGGGCTCTGGTCTGCTGGGAAAAGGCTCTGTAGTGCTTGCTGACAACGTCCTATTTCCAGGTGCTCCTAACTTCATCCGACACGTCCGCAAGAGTGGCCTATACGAGTGGAAGATCCACAGGGCCACTCTAGAGTACAGCAAGGGCATCAGGGATGGGATGGCTGAACTTGTTTACCAGGGGATCAAGTAGGGCGGGGGCATAGTGACGGACACACTCATCTATTACTTAGACATACAAGACTGACGATGGGGGCAACTTACTTTTGAGGGGGCAACTTACTTACTTTTGAGTCTACTAGTCTCCTGCTGCCTTCTGCTTAGTGCCCCCTGCTGGTTGAATATCACTCTCAGACAGTCTCTTGTGTGTTTTGCAGGTCTGTCTGTTGCATTAATAAATCCATTACATACATTCTCTGTACACATTGTTTCTTTATTTACATAAGAAACTTGACCAATTAAAAAGTGATTTACTTTACATAACTGAGCATCTGTGAGGTTCCTTTTTACAACTTGTTGAATACTGACATTCTTTTTTATTTCACCTTTATTTAACTAGGCAAGTCAGTTAAGAACAAATTCTTATTTTCAATGACAGCCTAGGAACAGTGGGTTAACTGCCTGTTCAGGGGCAGAACGACAGATTTGTACCTTGTCAGCTCGGGGATTTGAACTTGCAACCTTTCGGTTACTAGTCCAACGCTCTAACCACTAGGCTACCCTGCATTCTATAGCACATTTTCTTACTCTCCAGGTTTCTGTTGGCCACACACACACACAGATTACTCAAGTGCAGTGTACAGGCTGTGGTTTATGCCCATTCAGCTGTTTTAAGGGAACCCATTCAGATGTGACACATGACTGGCGACTGGGGGTCAAGTACACACACCGACAGAACAACGAGTACCAGAGAGGGGAGTGAGTTCGCACTCAGATGTCCTTGAGTTTAATGTGTCTGTGTGTAGTCTAAATAAGGGGGCTGAATGTCTCGACCTTATGGGGAGGACAGAACTAGCAGAGGGGGTTGAGGTGGAGGCTGCTCTCTTTCCTAATGTTGCAAAACCACTTATCTCAAGAAACTTTAACAGTTCAGTCTTCACACAATGCAACTGTAGAACACTGAATGAGAAAACACACACTTTCCCCATGCAGTAAAACACCACACAGATCACCCTGTCCTTTCCCATGGTGGGTGTGAACTGCAGGGAAAGTTCACCAGCCAAGAAACACTGTCAGGAAGAGTAGATGAGCACCTATCCTGCTGGAGAGCTACTAAGGGGAAATCAGAGAGTAGCGAGGATTACTCTGGTCTTAGATCATCCACTGGTCCTGGTCTGCTCCCTCCATATCCACCTGCAGTTTGAGCAAGATGAGAGAGAGATGACTGAAATGTATAATAAGAGGTCCTAGTATTTCCCTTTGATACTGTTCCATAGACGTGACCCCCTAACCCCTGACTGTGGGTGTGTGCGTTTTAGACCTCGTTGACCTCGTTGACCTCGCCGTCGTCCGGTGACTCGTTGTAGTCGTTCATCTCATCTATGTCCTGCATGTCCTCTTCGTCCTCAGAGTCTTCTTCACTATCTTCCTCATCCTCATCCTCCTCCTCTTCCTCCTCATCAAATGTCTGCTACACACCCACAGAATACACAAACAAAAGCCACACACACACACCCCAGAGTGAGTATGGAAAATGACAGAAAACATCCCTCAACAGAAATACAGTACCAGTCAAAAGTTTGGACACCTACTCATTCCAGGGTTTTTCTTTATTTTTACTATTTTCTACATTGCAGAATAATAGTAAAGACATCAAAACTATGAAATAACACATATGGGATCATTTAGTAACCAAAAAAAAAAGTGTACAATCGAAATATATTTGATATTTCAGATTCTTCAAAGTTGCCACCCTTTGTGCAAAGCGGTCAAGGCACTCTGGCATTGGTATAAATTAAAGGACAACTATGTCTTATTTTCATCCAAACGTTGGCGCAAAATTGTAAACTATGTGTATAATTGGAGGAATGAAATGTCATGAGATATTAAAACCTCTCCCTAGTTGCTAATCTCCCCTTTCTGTGTACCACATCATCATATCAAGATGCCCAAGTTCACACAGGGTAGGGCTTTAGGACCACCATCTTTAACTTGGTTTGAATTCGAGCAACACAAACACTACTGTTTTGCTTTTGTATGTGCTGTTCTCTCCTACTGTAGCCTCTCCTCACAGTCTTTGGATGGTATAATTAAAGCTTGTGCTTTTCCTCCCTCTTCTGGCCCTAATGACTGGGAGCAGTTAGGAATAACCACAAAATGCAAACATGAACTTCTCTATTTTATTGAATTGTAATGTAATGCCTTTCCACCCCTCACATGGAACCAACTACAAAATACATGGTGCCTCTCTGGCAATTTAGAATATTTTTTGGGGACCATCTTATTGAGGAATGTAATTGTTTTTCCTTTCTTATATTGTATTAGATTTTGTCTTATGTAATTGTATGTGCAGGGCTCCCTTGTGAAAGTGACCCTGATCTCAATGGTTTTTCCCTGCTTAAATAAAGGTCAAATAAAAATGCGAACATAGTCACGCTTTGTAATATCTCATGACACTTGGTCAAAATCCATACACATCTCATATACATTTGGGTCAACTTTTGGATGAAAATACAAGTGACTGACAATTGTCTAGGTAAGTAAAATAAATGTTATTTAAAGCTCCGATACCTCGAAGATTGGCTTCCCAATAGGCATCAGGTTATTGTCCTTCTCTGCGATGCTCTGTAACTAAGAGGGAGAGAGAGAGAGAGAGGTCAGTGTTTGTGTTTGTCTGAACCCAGGTTGGCTCCGTGACTCCTGCCAGTGTTGCTCTGTGTGTGTGTGTGTGTGTGTGTGTGTGTGTACCCAGGTCTGGTGCTGTTGCTCCTGTTGGTGTAGCTCTGTCTCATCCACACACGGCCGGTCCAGGTTGAACCACAGAGACTCTGTCAACCGGGGAAACAGCGAGGGAAACAGCGTGGACATCACTGTCTGAGAGGGGACACACTTCACTGAGGCAGGAGAGCTATCATCACCCACCTAGATAACACACCTGGCTAGATTAGTACACAGCTGATCAGATTTTTGTTTCAGTGACCCAAAAAATTGAGTGGGGAGTGTACAGTCGTGGCCGAGAGTTTTGAGAATGACACAAATATTAATTTTCACAAAGTCTGCTGCCTCAGTTTGTATGATGGCAATTTGCATATACTCCAGAATGTCATGAAGAGTGATCAGATGAATTGCAAAGTCCCTCTTCGCCATGCAAATGAACTGAATCCCCCCCAAAACATTTCCACTGCATTTCAGCCCTGGCACAAAAAGACCAGCTGACATCATGTCAGTGATTCTCTCGTTAACACAGGTGTGAGTGTTGACGAGGACAAAGCTGGAGATCACTCTGTCATGCTGATTAAGTTTGAATAACAGACTGGAAGCTTCAAAAGGAGGGTGGTGCTTGGAATCAATTGTTCTTCCTCTGTCAAGCATGGTTACCTGCAAGGAAACACGTGCCGTCATCATTGCTTTAAACAAAAAGGGCTTCACAGGCAAGGATATTGGAGCCAGTAAGATTGCACCTAAATCAACCATTTATCAGATCATCAAGAACTTCAAGGAGAGCAGTTCAATTGTTGTGAAGAAGGCTTCAGGGCGCCCAAGAAAGTCCAGCAAGTGCCAGGACCGTCTCCTAAAGTTGATTCAGCTGCGGGATCGGGGCAGACAAGGTGAGCACTACCATCAGTAAAGCGTCCTGAGACCATTCATGTGTGGGGTTGCTTCTCAGCCAAGGGAGTGGGCTGGGAAATTAATATTTGGGTCATTCTCCAAACTTTTGGCCACGACTTTAGCTAGCGATAGATAGCTGTAGGAAATGACACACCAATGTTTTCAACATAGCTAGCTAACATCTGCTAACTTGGGTAGGTTAGCTACATAGCTAGCTAACATCTGCTAACTTGGGTAGGTTAGCTACATAGCTAGCTACTGTAAGTACTGCACGGTTTAGGTTTTGAATGCTTAAAATAGTATCTGCTAAGCTATTACAGATCTTTCCTACTGACTAGCTAGCGAACACTATTCATCCTGCATTCTGTAGCTAACGTTAGCCAGCTAGCTATCACTGCACATATATCATGTAGCTAACACTGCAATAATGTTAGCTAGCTATGTTACGAAACAATATCTTATACCGTTACATCAATAATATTAATACTGTAAATGTTCACCGTCTTACCTGTAAAACCACTATCCCGACTTGCTGTCAAAATACAAATTTCAAAACGTCAACTGACCGGAAACCGGTGTTCGTTTGTAAATGCTCCGGGTGTGTAAGCATATCATTTAAAAAAAGATTCCGCTTTATGAACCGTTTTCAATGGTATGAACCATATGCTATATGGATTATAAACGGCAAGGATGATCATACTCTTTGACCACACTGCGAGAAAGTTAAAGTTTCGGCTTAGTAAAGCAGGCAAACCTATGTATAACGCTTTAGTTTCATTAAACGTTCACTTGAGGGGTAGCTACTCTCTGTGCAACTGTAAAAAATAGTTATTTTGAATAGAAAATATATTTTTAACCTGTCTATGTTATAGGTAGTTTCTTCATGCAAATGTAACTTTGAAGGACATTGGAACCTGCCTGAAATAATTACCCTGCCTGAAATGCATATCACATGATAAAGTAAAACACTTGATATGAGCTCATGACCTTTGGGTGCAGTAAACCAGTGATTTCCACATTCACTAATTAACAGTGAAGAAAATATAATGTGAGGCTTGGTGAAATTGGTGTTATGTTGTATACTATGCATACCTTGACCTCTGAGTCAGCTGTCATAAGCCTGAGGACTTACACATATTATAAAAGTTTAAAACCACAAAAGAATCATGAAAATGCAATAATACAAACGTATGCTATTGTTAGTGGGGTGCTCGCTAACAGCGTTTCAATAGATAACGTCACTTGCTCTGAGACCTTGAAGTAGTTGTTTCCCTTGCTCTGCAAGGGCCGCTGCTTTTGTGGAGAGATGGGTAACGATCCTTCGTGGGAGGCAGTTGCTGATATGTGAAGAAGGGTCCCTGGTTCGAGCCCAGGTAGGAGCGAGGAGAGGGACGGAAGCAACACTGTTAAAATACGACAGATAAATAACTGCAACATCCTGTGTTAGATACGTCACAGGACATGTTCTCTTTAAGAATGATTAAAAAAATTATCTAGAAGTTATATTGCAGTAATCTATCAGGTCATGCTGCCCTTTTCACACCATCAGTGCATAAACTACTAGTGGATGGAATCTAACAGTGAGGCTGAGACCTTGGCTTGAGATAACGCGAAAGCTCACAATACACACACACACACACACACAGAGAGGCAGACTTTGCTCCTTTGAGACAATTCTCATGTGATTGTAGGAGTTGGATGTCAGGGAGTTTCCCACAAGCCACAGATGATCATACACACACCTGAGATTACAAAAGCTGCTCTGCGTTGTAAAGGACTCAAAATCACGTTTAGGTGATTGAAACAGGACTTCTGCACCAATACATTTTACAAGGTATTGTGAATCCATTGTTGTATTATTCTAATTGGCTCATGCTTATCATACTTCTAGATGTTGGTTAATTTGAGAGAGTGTGAGATTTACAGTAAATTGATAGATTATAAAGATGACTATGCTTTGTGAAGAACGTGTGTGCTGGAAAAGTTTAATACAACAATAAAATATTACTCCTGTAATAGAACAGCAGGAAACAGTTAGACACCTTTCTCAATGTGTTTTTAGGAGATTTCTGGGTTGTTCATCTGTTCGTGTGGGTGTGTGTCTGCTTTACCCATGCAATGTGTTGTTTATAGAAGTGTAGTTAGTATCTGTGTGTTCACTCCTCCACCGACCCAGCTGTAAAGACATGTGGTGGGTAGGGGTCCTGCTGCTTTCCCTGGCCAGCCAGGCTCAGTCTTTAGAAAAGCTCAACATGTGTATGGACGCCAAACATCACAAAAAAGAACCTGGCGCCGAAGGACAACTCTATCAACAGGTGTGTGTTTGTGTGTGTGTGTGTGTGTGTGTGGGGAAGTAGATTGAGTGGAATGGTGGAAAACAGCATACATGTATTCATCTTTAAATGAACAATGAATCTATCTATGTTCGTTTTTTTCCTCCTGTAGTGTGCTCCATGGAGGGATAATGTTATTTTCCTCCTGTAGTGTGCTCAATGGAGGGATCGTTTTATTTTCCTCCTGTAGTGTGCTCCATGGACGGTTATTATATTTTCCTCCTGTAGTGTGCTCCACGGAGGGATAATAAAATGTTCCTCCTGTAGTGTGCTCTATGGAGGGTTATTATATTTTCCTCCTGTAGTGTGCTCCATGGAGGGTTATTATATTTTCCTCCTGTAGTGTGCTCTATGGAGGGATAATGTTATTTACCACCTGTAGTGTGCTCCGTGGAGGGATAATTATATTTTCCTCCTGTAGTGTGTTCCATGGAGGGATAATGTTATTTTCCTCCTGTAGTGTGCTCCATGGAAAGATAATGCATGTTGTACGGCTAACACCAGTGCGGAGGCCCATGATGATAACTCCTATCTGTACAACTTTAACTGGAACCACTGTGGTGTCATGACCAACAAATGCAAGAAACACTTCACCCAGGACACCTGCTTCTACGAGTGCTCACCTCACCTGGGGCCCTGGATACAGCAGGTAAAGGCATAGATCGTTTCCTAGGCAGATAATCTGGCAATTGGGCAGACTAGACAAAGGCCCCCAGCATTGAGAGAATTTGAATAAACTGGCCCGGGCAGGTGTGGTTTGCGCCAGATGAAAAGTGATTGCATTCATTTTGGTACCGGGCTGCCTCCCGGGTGTGAGCCAGGAGCCGGGTACCTTGTTCTGGCTGATGACAAAGTTTGCTCAAAACAAAAGTGATGAAGGCCTAGGTTAAGCACGTGAGTAGGATTCAGTAGGATTAATAAATAGGATTCAGTAGGATTAATAAATAGGATTCAGTAGGATTAATAAATAGGATTCAGTAGGATTAATAAATAGGATTCAGTAGGATTAATAAATAGGATTCAGTACGATTAATAAATAGGATTCAGTAGGAGTAATAAGTAGCATTCTGTGTTTTCACATGCAAAAGTGATTGCTTTTGATAAAAAAGGAGTCTGGAAATTCAAGGGGATTGTATGTTTCTGATCGATGCATCAAGCTGCCTTCTCGACAACAAGACCGAATGGCACAGATTACTGTTTGATTTGAACGAGGCGCACCGGCTTCGCCCAGCCACGTGACGGGCCATTGCCGGTTCAACCAAGGCCAGCTTAATTGAATCCCCTCGGTGTCTCAGCCATGGCACAACCACTAAACTAAAGTATATGAACCACAAAAAAAATGGATGAGGGAAATCAAGGAGTTTCTCCATAGCTAGTTTCTATATGTATTTTATGCTTTACAATGTCAAATGAATCAACATTCTATGACTTTTATTGCGTAGGTGGACCAGTCTTGGCGTAAGGAGCGGATCCTACACGTGCCTCTGTGTCAGGAGGACTGCCACAGCTGGTGGGACGACTGCAAAGATGACTTAACCTGCAAACAGGACTGGCACTACGGCTGGGACTGGACCACAGGTACACACACACACACACACACAACCAGGCAACAACACATCCGCCATGCTGACCCTCAACGCGGTGGCCCCTCAGTGGTGCGTGCATAGTCTCTTCCTGTACTCCTTGTTCATCCACGACGACAATGAGACCTGGCAGTGTGGTGCCAGGACAACAACCTCTCCCTCAACGTCAGCAAGACAAAGGAGCTGATCGTGGACTACAGGAAATGTAGGGCCGAACTCGCCCCCATTCACATCGAAGGGGCTGTAGTAGAGCGGGTCAAGAGCTTCAAGTTCCTCTGTGTCCACATCACTAAGGAATTAACATGGTCCACACACACCAACACAGTCGTGAAGAGGGCACGACAACGCCTCATCCCCCCTCAGGAGGCTGAAACGAAATGGCATCGGCCCTCAGATCCTGAAAACGTCCTACAGCTGCACCATTGAGAGCATCTTTACTGGCTGCATCAACGCTTCTATACCAGCCGGGTTCAGAGGGAGGCCCTAAAAATTGTCAGACTCCAGTCACCTGAGTCATAGACTGTTCACTCTGATGCCGCTCGGAAAGCAATGCCGATGCACCAAGTCTGGAACCAACAGGACCCTGAACAGCTTCTACCCCCAAGCCATAAGACTGCTGAACTATCTGCATTGACCCTTTTTGACTCATCATCACATATGCTGCTACTGTTTATTATCTATCTTGTAGTCTAGTCACTTTATTCCTAGTTAAAATGTACATACAGTGCATTCGAAAAGTATTCAGACCCCTTGACTTTTTCCACATTTTGTTACATTACAGCTTTATTCTAAAATGGAATAAATAAAAGAAATCCTCATCGATCTACACACAATACCCTATAAGTGAAAACACGTTTTTAGAATTTTTTGCAAATGTATTAAAAATAAAAAACAGAAATACCTTATTTGCATAAGTATTCAGACCCTTTGCAATGGGACTCAAAATTGAGCTCCGGTACATCCTGTTTCCATTGATCATCCTTGAGATGTTTCTACAACTTGATTGGAGTCCACAGTAAATTTTATTGATTGGACAGGCACACACCTGTCTATATAAGGTCCCACAGATGACAGTGCATGTCAGAGCAAAAACCAAGCCATGAGGTCGAAGGAATTGTCCGTAGAGCTCCGAGAGGATTGTTTCGAGGCACAGATCTGGGGAAGAGTACCAAAACATTTCTGCAGTATTGAAGGTCCCCAAAAACACAGTGGTCTCCATCATTCTTAAATGGAAGAAGTTTGGAACCACCAAGACTTGTCTTAGAGCTGGCCGCCTGGTCAAACTGAGCAATCGGAAAAGAAGGGCCTTGGTCAGGGAGGTGACCAAGAACCCGATGGTCACTGAGAGAGTTCCAGAGTTAACAACCATCTCTGCAGCACTCTACCAGTCAGGCCTTTATGATAAGGTGGCCAGACGGAATCCACTCCTCAGTAAAAGGCACATGACAGCCCGCATGCAGTTTGCTAAAAGGCACGTAAAGGACTCTCAGACCATGAGAACAAGATTCTCTGGTCTGATGTAAACAAGATTGAACTCTTTGGCCTGAATGCCAAGCGTCACATCTGGAGGAAACCTGGCACCATCCCAATGCTGAAGCATGGTGGTGGCAGCATCATGCTGTGGGGATGTTTTCAGCAGTGGGACTGGGAGACTAGTCAGAATCGAGGGAAAGATTAACGGAGCAAAGTACAGAGAAATCCTTGATGAAAACCTGATCCAGAGCGCTCAGGACCTCAAACTGGGGCGAAGGTTCACCTTCCAACAGGACAATGACTCTAAGCACACAGCCAAGACAACGCAGCAGTGGCTTTGGGACAAGTCTCTGAATGTCCTTCAGTGGCCCAGCCAGAGCTCGGACTTGAACACGATCTAACATCTCTGGAGAGACCTGAAAATAGACGCTCCCCATCCAACCTGACAGAGCTTGAGGGGATCTGCAGAGAAGAATGGGGAAAAACTCCCCAAATACTGGTGTACCAAGCTTGTAGCGTCACACCCAAGAAGACTCGAGGCTGTAATCTCTGCCAAAGGTGTTTCAACAAAGTACTGAGTAAAAGGTCTGAATACTTATGTAAATGTATTATTTCAGTTAATTTTATTTTATATAATTTGCTAAAATTTCTAAAAATCATTATGGGGTATTGTGTGTAGATTGATGAGAGGGAAAAAACAATTTAATCCATTTTAGAATAAGGCTGTAATGTTACAAAATGTGGAAAAAGTCAAGGGGTCTGAATACTTTCCGAATGCACTGTATCTACCTCAATTACCTCGTACCCCTGCACATCGACTCGGTACTGGTACTCTGTGTATATAAGTTATCGTTACTCATTGTGTATTAATTATTACTTTTATTATTACGTGTTTTTACTTTTCTATTATTTCTCTAATTAATTTCTCTCTGCCTTGTTGGGAAGGACCCATAAGGAAGCGTTTCACTGTTAGTCTACACCTGTTGTTTATGAAGCATGTGACAAATAACATTTGATTTGACACACACACACACACACAGACAGACAGACAGACACACTAACGTACATGGTTTTCTTTAAATGCAAAATAAAACATTGTGATGAAACATTGTTTCTTCATCCTGTCCTCTCCACCCCTCTCTCTTCTCCCTTTCTCCTCTCTTCTCTCCACTCTATCCCTCTTCCATCCTCTCCTCCCTCTCTCTCAGGCCGTAACCGTTGTCCTGCTGGGGCTAATTGTCGTAAGTGGACAGATATCTTCCCTACAGCCCAGATAATGTGTGAGAAGATCTGGTCTGACTCCTACAGATACACCAACCTGCTCAAGTCTTCTGGGCGCTGCATGCAGCTGTGGTTTACCGGGAAGAACCCCAACAAGAAGGTGGCGGAATACTATTTGAACCATGCCCCCTGGCAACGTTCTACCCCCGCCTCACTCCTCCTCCTGGCAACAATGTCATTAAGCGTTGTCCTGCTCTGAATAAAACCACAGATGTTCATGTCATGAATGGCTTTGTGTCCTTGTCTCCCTACACACATGAACTGTCTCTCTGTGGCTATATGTCTCAAATCAAATGATATCCTATCCCACATGTGCACTACTTCTGACCAGAGACACAGGGAAATAAGTGCCTCAGTCCTCACCGTCACTCCCTCTTCATTCTGTCCTCTTCTCCTTTCTTTCCTCCCCTGTAGAAGGGTTCAGCGTTTAGCCTGTCCCTCCGTGGCACTGAGGCTGCCAACAGAACCTTACTCTCTGCCTAGGACGTTAGGATATTTCAGGGAACCAGGAAAGCATGACCAGTCTGAGGGAGGCAAATCGGCTTCATTTCTCAGTAATTAGGGGGTTCCATTCCCCAGTGGTGTGTGTGCGTGCGTGCGTGCGTACAGTCTGTTCTAGTCTTTTATTTTTCTGTTTGTAACAGAAAGTCTTAAGGATGTGGTTACCAGGCCATAGCCCCGGCCCCTGCTGCCTAGGATGCAGCACACACTTTCTCACATGCGCACATAAACACACTCCCACTCAGGTAGCCTCCACACACACTTACAGAACACACACAAACACACTCACACTCAGGTAGCCTCCACACACACTTACAGAACACACATATAAACACCACACTCAGGTAGCCTCCACACACACTTACAGAACACACACATAAACACACTCACACTCAGGTAGCCTCCACACACACTTACAGAACACACATATAAACACCACACTCAGGTAGCCTCCACACACACATAAACACACTCACACTCAGGTAGCCTCCACACACACTTACAGAACACACACACTCACACTCAGGTAGCCTCCACACACACTTACAGAACACACACATAAACACACTCACACTCAGGTAGCCTCCACACACACTTACAGAACACACACACTCACACTCAGGTAGCCTCCACACACACTTACAGAACACACACATAAACACACTCACACTCAGGTAGCCTCCACACACACTTACAGAACACACACATAAACACACTCACACTCAGGTAGCCTCCACACACACTTACAGAACACACACATAAACACCACACTCAGGTAGCCTCCACACACACTTACAGAACACACACATTAACACACTCACACTCAGGTAGCCTCCACACACACTTACAGAACACACACATAAACATCACACTCTGTCTGATGACATAGCCAGGAATAGCAGAAAGATGGACCTGGTCAATATGGCTATTAATACCCAGCCTCACACACTCAGAGGTCACACACACTCACCTCACTGTGTGTGTGTGTGTATGTGTGGAAGTAGCGTGAGTGGAATGGTGGAAAACAGCATACATGTATTCATATTTAAATGAAGCTTTAGGAATAGGTTGAAGGATCAGGCTTGGTTTACAAAATAATGAACAACTTCAAAACAAAAGTGTGAAGCAACAGTCCTACACAGTCCTATCCTAACAGTCCTATCCTAACAGTCCTATACAGTCCTATCCTAACAGTCCTATACAGTCCTATCCTAACAGTCCTACACAGTCCTATCCTAACAGTCCTATCCTAACAGTCCTACACAGTCCTATCCTAACAATCCTACACAGTCCTATCCTAACAGTCCTACACAGTCCTATCCTAACAGTCCTACACAGTCCTATCCTAACAGTCCTACACAGTCCTATCCTAACAGTCCTATACAGTCCTATCCTAACAGTCCTATCCTAACAGTCCTACACAGTCCTATCCTAACAGTCCTATCCTAACAGTCCTACACAGTCCTATCCTAACAATCCTACACAGTCCTATCCTAACAGTCCTACACAGTCCTATCCTAACAGTCCTATACAGTCCTATCCTAACAGTCCTATACAGTCCTATCCTAACAGTCCTATCCTAACAGTCCTACACAGTCCTATCCTAACAGTCCTATACAGTCCTATCCTAACAGTCCTATACAGTCCTATCCTAACAGTCCTATCCTAACAGTCCTACACAGTCCTATCCTAACAGTCCTATCCTAACAGTCCTACACAGTCCTATCCTAACAATCCTACACAGTCCTATCCTAACAGTCCTACACAGTCCTATCCTAACAGTCCTATACAGTCCTATCCTAACAGTCCTACACAGTCCTATCCTAACAGTCCTATCCTAACAGTCCTACACAGTCCTATCCTAACAGTCCTACACAGTCCTATCCTAACAGTCCTACACAGTCCTATCCTAACAGTCCTATCCTAACAGTCCTACACAGTCCTATCCTAACAGTCCTACACAGTCCTATCCTAACAGTCCTACATACTCGTCGCCAGACCCACTGGCTCCAGGTCATCTACAAGTCCCTGCTAGGTAAAGCCCCGCCTTATCTCAGCTCGCTGGTAACCATAGCAGCACCCACCCGTAGCACTCGCTCCAGCAGGTATATCTTACTGGTCACCCCCAAAGCCAATTCCTCTTTTGGCCGTATTTCCTTCCAGTTCTCTGCTGCCAATGACTGGAACAAACTACAAAAATTGTTGAAACTGGAGACACTTATCTATCTCACTAGTTTTAAGCACCAGCTGTCAGAGCAGCTCACAGATCACTGCACCTGTACATAGCCCAACCAACTACCTCATCCCCTACTGTAGTCATTTATTTATCTTGCTCCTTTTCACCCCAGTATTTTTACTTTGCACATTCATCTACTGCACATTTACCATTCCAGTGTTAAATTGCTATACTGTAGTTACTTCGCCACCATGGCCTATTTATTGCCTTATGTTCCTTATCCTACATCATTTGCACACATTGTATATATATTTGTTTTTTCTACTGTATTATTGACTGTATGTTTGTTTTACTCCATGTGTAACTATGTGTTGTTGTATGTGTCGAACTGCTTTGCTTTATCTTGGCCAGGTCGCAGTTGTAAATGAGAACTTGTTCTCAACTTGCCTACCTGGTTAAATAAAGGTGAAATAAAAAAACAAAAACAAAAAATTGGAGCGCTACTATTTTATGACCACTAGGTGGACTCACACTTCGCATAGAAAATGCAACACTAAAAACATGAATTGAATTAGTATGAATTAGTACTATATTAATAAACAGTCAGCTGCAGAAACATGCACAACACAAAAGGACGTTTATTTTTTGTGAGTCCTAGTCTTGTGTCTTGGTTGAAATGTACCGCGAAAGGGACAGCGTTTAGTTCGCACTAGCTGCGCTGCCTCCCACCCTCCGGTTCGCTCCATCTCCATGATTTCCGTGGGAAGCAGCGGCGCCTCCATGGCAGACTTTCAGGAACTGAGGAAGCGTCATTACCGACAACTATTAACTTCTCACTTTTCTCGCGTTTCCCAACTCTGATTCACGCTACTCGCACTTGGCGATTTATCGCCTCGTTCAGATTTTTTTAAAGTGAGGAAACCGTGTGTTTTGTGGGGCTGTTGCGATGGCCGGTGGCGGCGGGGTGTCGCCGCTGGGGCCAGCGCCTCCGTTATGGTATCACCGGGACCTGAGTCGCGCTGCTGCCGAGGAGCTGCTGGCCCGCGCGGGACGAGACGGGAGTTTCCTGGTTCGGGACAGCGAAAGCGTTAACGGGGCGTACGCCTTGTGTGTGTTGTGAGTAGCCGGATTTACTGGTCTCTTTGGGAAAGGGTGGCTTTATTCAGGATAGACCAGCTGGTTTCTAAACTTCTGACTTGCCTGGATTTCATTTGTTCCATGATCGGGAGGGACACACATCGTGGCATCTAATCAACGTGCTAGTCAGTATGCTACAGCAAAAACTAGAACCGTCTGTGGTTACTAACTAGTTATTTCACTAACTAGGACGATCTGGAAAAGTGAGTTTCTTAAAACGGCGTCTGTCAACTCATAATCACAACAACTCAAGTTTAGGTTTTTAGTCTTGTTTTTCTACAGCCAACAGTAGCCCTATTTCA
Organism: Brachymystax lenok tsinlingensis; assembly: GCA_030435695.1. Classification (NCBI taxonomy): domain Eukaryota; kingdom Metazoa; phylum Chordata; class Actinopteri; order Salmoniformes; family Salmonidae; genus Brachymystax; species Brachymystax lenok. The sequence continues at coordinate 43,365,701 of CM059816.1, forward strand.
ACCGCAATCACTTCTCCGTAGCCTAAATCAAATCATCGTGATGGTTAGGGTGGAGGTAATAAGGTGGAAACAGTGCTCAGGGAAGGGAGGTAAAGCGTTGACTGCATATCATTGAACCAGGGCCTTTGTCCTGTCCGCTATGCGAGTGGGTTGCAGGGCAGCCATTGTCGCTACTTCTGTGCAAAAAAAATAAATAAAACAGCATTTCCAATCTACTCCGTGGTACTTAGAGATACGTTTTACCTGGTCAGGTCATGTAAAACAACATGACCTAGGCACAATACACATCCATACACAGTTCTTCTGGTCCAGACAGTACAGGCTGTAATCACATGTCATGTCACACACACAGGAGACAGGAGTTCTCCCTGGTGGCTGTCATGGCATCACCTCACACAGATTTAGAGCTCTCTCAGGCCTCTCGCTAGCATGACACACACAGACACACACACACACACACACACACACACACTTCCCTTTCCTATCAGACAGACATCAGTATGTTTCAGGAGCATTTTCTGAAAATAGGGCTAGCTGATATTTAGAGTGGTGGTTGACAGATATCACACAGAGAGAGAGAGGAACAGCCGTGTCATCTGTCTGTGGAACCTACTATCACGGATGAAGATGGGGAACTGTGTACGTGTTGTTGAAGTAGGAATGGCTGTGGCAAAAGGATGAGAGTGCAGAAACAAGGTGGTGCTTTACAGATACAGTTTGATGAAAAAGGATGAGAACCCTTTAGAATGACCTGGATTTCTGCATAAATTGGTCACAACATTTGATCTGATCTTCATCTAAGTCACAACAGTAGACAAACACAATCTGCTTAAACTAATAACACACTAACAAGTATAATTGTTCATGTCTTTATTGAACACACTGTGTAAACATTCAAAGTGCAGGGTGGAAAAAGTATGTGAACCCTTGGAACAGGTTGACCCTCCTCTGGCAGCAATAACCTCAACCAAACGTTTTCTGTAGTTGCAGATCAGACTTTCACAACGGTCAGGAGGCATTTTGGACCATTCCTCTTTACAAAACTGTTTCAGTTCCACAATATTCTTGGGATGTCTGGTGTGAACCGCTCTCTTGAGGTCATGCCACAGCATCTCAATCGGGTTGAGGTCAGGACTGACTGGGCCACTCCAGAAGGTGTATTTTCTTCTGTTCAAGCCATTCTGTTGTTGATTTACTTCTGTGTTTTGGGTTGTTGTCCTGTTGCATCACTTAACGTCTGTTGAGCTTCAATTGGCGGACAGATAGCCTAACATTTCTCCTGCAAAATGTCTTGATAAACTTGGGAATTAATTTGTCCGTCGATGATAGCAAACCCTGAGGCAGCAAAGCAGCCCCAAACCATGATGCTCCCTCCACCATACTTTACAGTTGGAATGAGGTTTTGATGTTGGTGTGCTGTGCCTTTTTTTCTCCACACACAGTGTTGTGTTCCTTCCAAACAACTCAGCTGTAGTTTCTTCTGTCCACAGAATATTTTGCCAGTAGTGCTGTGGAACATCCAGGTGCTCTTTAGCAAACTTCAGATGTGCATCAATGGTTTTTTTTGGACAGCAGTGGCTTTTTCCTTGGTGTCCTCCCATGAACACCATTCTTGTTTGGTGTTTTACGTATTGTAGACCCGTCAACAGAGATGTTAGCATGTTCCAGAGATTTCTGCAAGTCTTTAGCTTTACACTCTAAGATTCTTCTAAACCTCATTGAGCATTCTGCGCTGTGCTCTTACAGTCATCTTTGCCGGATGGCCACACCTAGGGAGAGTAGCAACAGTGCTGAACTTTCTCAATTTCTAGACTATTTGTCTTACCGTGGACTGACTTTTAGAAATACTTTTGTAACCCTTTCCAGCTTCATGCAAGGCAACAATTCTTAATCTTAGGTCTTCTGAGATCTCTCTTGTTCGAGGCATGGTTCACATCAGGCAATGCTTCTTGTGAATAGCATACTGTTTTTTTATAGGGCAGGGCAGCTCTAACCAACATCTCCAATCTCGTCTCATTGATTGGACTCCAGGTTAGCTGACTCCTGACTCCAATTAGCTTTTGGAGAAGTCATTAGCCTAGGAGTTCACATACTTTTTCCAACCTACACTGTGAATGTTTAAATTATGTATTCAATATAGACAAGAAAAACACTAATTTGTGTGTTATTAGTTTAAACACACTATGTTTGTCTTATTGTGACTTAGATGAAGAACAGATAAAATTTGATGTAAAATGTATGCAGAAATCCAGGTAATTCCAAAGGGTTCACATAAATTTTCTTGCCACTGTACAGAAGAGGAGAAAAGCAGTTGGTGCTCAAAAGGTTGTCTGGAAGTTCTGCTTCTTCTGGTGGTCTGACCTCTACCTCTGCCCACTCAAGATTACAGACTGCAGTGTCTGTGAGTGGTTGTAGATCTTCTTTTCTTTCCTCTCGGCCATGTGTGTGTTAGAGAGATGGGGGAGATATTCCTCAGAGCACTAGGCCTACCCAGCACGTTTAAACACGCAGGATTCAGACAGAGTGTTACGCATTTTGTTAGTGTGTGGTGCTAGGGGATAGCAGCAAACATTCCTCACTAAAAACACTGGTGGGGGTGGGGGGCTGCTTTTGGGAGAAATAAAGTGTATGAGCATGAGAGAGGGGAAAGGTGGGTAATTTGACATCTGTCAATGTTGGTGCAATAGAGGACTGGAGGAAAACCCAGAGAGGACTGGAGGAAAACCGTGAGAGGACTGGAGGAAAACCGTGAGAGGACTGGAGGAAAACCGTGAGAGGACTGGAGGAAAACCGTGAGAGGACTGGAGGAAAACCGTGAGAGGACTGGAGGAAAACCGTGAGAGGACTGGAGGAAAACCCAGAGAGGACTGGAGGAAAACCCAGAGAGGACTGGAGGAAAACCCAGAGAGGAAAACAGAGGGATGGAAGCGGAGTGCACTAAAGACAGCACTGGGTTTATCATCAACACACACACAGGGGGTGAAGCTTACTGTTGAACTCTCAGCCTGCTAACTCTCACTCCTCTACCATGCCTCTGCCTCTGCCTCTGCCTCTGTCTCTGCCTCTGCCAATTCAAAGGTCTTTATTGGCATGGGAAACATATATGTTTACATTTCCAAAACAAGTGAAATAGATAATAAACAAAAGTTCAAAAGTTGCTCTCACAAATGTTTTTAAATAATATATACATTTCCAATATTATATTATTGGCTGTGTAAGGGGAAGGTGCAAATAGTTGAAGTATGAAAGAGGAAATAAATAGACAGTAAATATTGTTTGTTTTTACGATGTTTGTTCTTCACTGGTTCTGCTCACTGTACATAGTCAAAGCTTTCCTTAGGTTTGGGTCAGTCACGGTGGTCAGGTATTCTGCCACTGTGTACTCTCTGTTTAGAGCCAAATAGCATTTTAGTTTGCTCAGTTTTTTTGTTAATTACTTGACATATTGTAAATAATTATCTTTTTGTTTTCTCATGATTTGGTTGGGTCTAATTGTGTTGCTGTCCTGGGGCTCTGTGGGGTCTGTTTGTGTTTGTGAACAGAGCCCCAGGACCAGCTTGCTTAGGGGGCTCTTCTCCAGGTTCATCTCTCTGTAGGTGATGGCTTTGTTATGGAAGGTTTGGGAATCGCTTCCTTTTAGGTGGTTGTAGAATTTAACGTCTCTTTTCTGGATTTTGATAATTAGCGGGTATCTACCTAATTCTGCTCTGCATGCATTATTTGGTGTTTTACGTTGTACACAGAGGATATTTTAGCAGAATTCTGCATGCAGTCTCTCAAGTTGTATTCCTGGTATAGTTGAGTGTTGCTACAGGAACAATGGTATTTACCCAATAGCAGTGTTCTACAGAAGCCAAACACCCTCTGAGATCAGAGCAGGAAGAGATCTCTGATGAACTCCTCTCCACCACTCACACATACCATGGAGGACTGTGTGTGTTTCCAACATCTCGGCTTGTTTTGGAGTGTGATTTCCTCCCCCCCCCATACCCGTGTGATCGCCAGACGTAGCCTGGAAAAGAAAATCATAATGAAAGCGCTAAAAATGGAACAGTTGACCCAGCCTTGTGGCTCACCCTTACATGGGGGTGTGGGGGTGTGTGGGTGGAATAGAGAGAGACAGACACACCTAGAGAGAGCGAGACAGACAGACCCACACACACACACGCGCCGAAGACGTGGATGTCGATTAAGGCAGCCCCCCGCACCTCTCTGATTCAGAGGGGTTGGGTTAAATGCGGAAGACACATTTCGGTTGAAGGCATTCGTTTGTACAACTGACTAATAATGGTGACTTTGACACACACACAGACCGACAGACAGACCCACACAGACAGACCGACACACACAGAGGGAGAGAGACAGACAGACAGTATGCAAAATGAGGTCAAACTGGGATGTTTTGCATAGACAACATTGCAGCACAGTGACACATGCTTACACTACAGCCAACTTTGACTGACAAAAATGTGAACTTCCTTTTCTTGCCATTGTGTGTAAGTCGTAGCAGCAGTAATGCCATGTTCACTGTTTGACAGACAGCAGCGGGTTGAAACTCCCTCCAGATCCCCATCACACACTTGGCAGGGAATATGTCATTTGTGTGGTATCAATGAAAGTACTAATGTCTCCCTCCCCTCTCTCTCTAGGTTCCAGAAGCATGTCCACACCTATAGGGTCCTCCCAGATGAAGAGGGATTCTTGGCAGTCCAGGTACCACTGTACACCGCCTCCATACACACACACCAATGGGTGTGAGTTGGTATTGTTTCTATGCATATCTAGTGTGTATATGCTGTGTGTACGGTACTTGTATGTGTGCCTGGATCAGTAGGAACTGGCAGGCTCTGGTGCTCGTGTTGGCTCTGAGCTGACACACACACACGCATGCACACAAACACACAGCAGTCTCTTTGTGCTCTGCGTCTAGCAGCTGGGAGAGTCACCAATCTTCCCCTGCAACACACACTCACATATCATAATACCCCCCCAACTCCTGGTCCCTTGCCTGGAATCCACACTGATTTCTCTGTTTCACTTTTGTTTCGCTTGACCAAATCATTTGGTTTATCAAGGCTTCATTTCAATGAAACGTCACTGAAACTGAGTCAATGTGGCTGCCAGGCTGCCAGGCTCCCCACCCGTTCACAGTTGAGGGCCTTATGGTATTACAGCTTCCCTTACACCACTGTAAACCCTCCACCCACTCTCCCACCCACATATCAATGAACAGAAAGTGATTGTGCACACTCTCAGACACTGAGCTACCAAGATCAGTCTACTATCTACCTACCAATCTACTACCTACTCTTCTACCTTCCTACCTACCAAACTGCTACCTACCTACCAACCAACCAATCTACTACCTACTCTTCTACCTACCTACCTACCAAACTGCTACCTACCTACCAACCAATCTACTACCTACCTACCAAACTACCAGTGGAGGAGAGAACGGCTCATAATAATGGCCGGAATGGAGCAAATGGAATGGCATCAAACACCTGGAAACTATGTATCTGATGTACAGTTGAAGTGGGAGGTTTACATACACTTAAGTTGGAGTCATTAAGACTCGTTTTTCAACCACTCCACAAATTTCTTGTTAACAATCTATAGTTTTGGCAAGTCGGTTAGGACATTACTTTGTGCATGACACAAATCTACAGTATATCACAAAAGTGAGTACACCCCTCACATTTTTGTAAATATTTGAGTCTATCTTTTCATGTGACAACACTGAAGAAATGACACTTTGCTACAATGTAAAGTAGTGAGTATACAGCTTGTATAACAGTGTAAATTTGCTGTCCCCTCAAAATAACTCAACACACAGCCATTAATGTCTAAACCGCTGGCAACAAAGTGAGTACACCTAAGTGAAAATGTCCAAATTGGGCCCAATTAGCCATTTTCCCTTCCCGGTGTCATGTGACTCGTTAGTGTTACGAGGTCTCAGGTGTGAATGGGGAGCAGGTGTGTTAAATTTGGTGTCATCGCTCTCACACTTCCTCATACTGACTGGTCACTGGAAGTTCAACATGGCACCTCATGGCAAAGAACTCTCTGAGGATCTGAAAAAGAATTGTTGCTCTACATAAAGATGGCCTGGGCTATAAGAAGATTGCCAAGACCCTGAAACTGAGCTGCAGCACGGTGGCCAAGACCATACAGCGGTTTAACTGGACAGGTTCCACTCAGAACAGGCCTCGCCATGGTCGACCAAAGAAGTTGAGTGCACGTGCTCAGCGTCATATCCAGAGGTTGTCTTTGGGAAATAGACGTATGAGTGCTGCCAGCATTGCTGCAGAGGTTGAAGGGGTGGGGGGTCAGCCTGTCAGTGCTCAAACCATACGCCGTACACTGCATCAAATTGGTCTGCATGGCTGTCGTCCCAGAAGGAAGCCTCTTCTAAAGATGATGCACAAGAAAGCCCGCAAACAGTTTGCTGAAGACAAGCAGACTAAGGACATGGATTACTGGAACCATGTCCTGTGGTCTGATGAGACCATCTGAACCAAATAAGTTTATCTTGGTGTCAAGCGTGTGTGGCGGCAACCAGGTGAGGAGTACAAAGACAAGTGTGTCTTGCCTACAGTCAATTATGGTGGTGGGAGTGTCATGGTCTGGGGCTGCATGAGTGCTGCCGGCACTGGGGCGCTACAGTTCATTGAGGGAACCATGAATGCCAACATGTACTGTGACATACTAAAGCAGAGCATGATCCCCTCCCTTCGGAGACTGGGCCGCAGGGCAGTATTCCAACATGATAACGACCCCAAACACACCTCCAAGACGACCACTGCCTTGCTAAAGAAGCTGAGGGTAAAGGTGATGGACTGGCCAAGCATGTCTCCAGACCTAAACCCTATTGAGCATCTGTGGGGCATCCTCAAACGGAAGCTAGAGGAGTGCAAGGTCTCTAACATCCACCAGCTCCGTGATCTTGTCATGGAGGAGTGGAAGAGGACTCCAGTGGCAACCTGTGAAGCTCTGGTGAACTCCATGCCCAAGAGGGTTAAGGCAGTCCTGGAAAATGATGGTGGCCACACAAAATATTGACACTTTGGGCCCAATTTGGACATTTTCACTTAGGGGTGTACTCACTTTTGTTGCCAGCGGTTTAGACATTAATGGCTGTGTTGAGTTATTTTGAGGGGACAGCAAATTTACACTGTTATACAAGCTGTACACGCACTACTTTACATTGTAGCAAAGTGTCATTTCTTCAGTGTTGTCACATGAAAAGATATACTCAAATATTTACAAAAATGTGAGGGGTGTACTCACTTTTGTGATATACTGTATATCCACAGTAAAATGAGTCCTATATCGACATAACCTGAAAGGCCGCTCAGCAAGGAAGAAGCCACTGCTCCAAAACCGCCATAAAAAAGCCAGACTACGGTTTGCAACTGTACATTGGGACAAAGATCGTACTTTTTGGAGAAATGTCCTCTGGTCTGATGAAACAAAAATATAACTGTTTGGCCATAATAACCATCGTTATGTTTGGAGGAAAAAGGGGGAGGCTTGCAAGCCGAAGAACACCATCCCAACCTTGAAGCACGGGGGTGGCAGCATCATGTTGTGGGTGTGCTTTGCTGCAGGAGGGACTGGTGCACTTCACAAAATAGATGGCATTATGAAGAAGGAAAATTATGTGTATATATTGAAGCAACATCTCAAGACATCAGTCAGGAAGTTAAAGCTTGGTCGCGAATGGGTCTTCCAAATGGACATTGACCCCAAGCATACTTCCAAAGTTGTGGCAAAATGGCTTAAGGACAACAAAGTAAAGGTATTGGAGTGGCCATCACAAGCCCTGACCTCAATCCTATAGAAAATGTTGTGGGCAGAACTGAAAAAGCGTGTGCGAGCAAGGAGGCCTACAAACCTGATTCGGTTACACCAGCTCTGTCAGGAGGAATGGGCTAACATTCACCCAACTTATTGTGGGAAGCTTGTGGAAGGCTACCTGAAACGTTTGACCCAAGTTAAACAATTTAAAGGCAATGCTACCAAATACTAATTGAGTGTATGTAAACTTCTGACCCACTGGGAATGTGATGAAAGAAATAAAAGCTGAAATAAATCATTCTCTCTACTATTTTTCTGATATTTCACATTCTTAAAATAAAGTGGTGATCCTAACTGACCTAAGACAGGGAATTTTTACTATGATTAAATGTCAAGAATTGTGAAAAACTGAGTTTAAATATATTTGGCTAAGGTTATGTAAACTTCCGATATCATTCCACTCCAGTCATTACCACAAGCCCATCCTCCCCAATGAAGGTGCCACCAACCTCCTGTGCAATCTACTACCTAGCTACCAATCTACCACGTACCTATCAATCTACCACCTACCTACCTACCTACCAATCTACTACCAACCAATCTCCTACATACCTACCTACCAATCTACTACCTACCTACCAATCTAGTACCTACCTACCAAAATAGTACCTACATACCAATCTTGTACCTACCTACCTACCTACCAATCTAGTTCCTACCTACCTACCAATCTTCTACCAACCCTGCTTTATTCTGAACATGCTGTCCAGAGTGTGCTGTGTTTTTCTTTGAAGTGCCCACTCTTTCTCTTGCTCCTCCCCCTCTCCCAGACGTCTCAGGGGGTGCAGCCTAAGCGGTTTAAGACCCTCCCAGAGCTGGTCCTGTTGTACCTCCAGCCCAGCCAGGGACTGGTCAGCACTCTACTGTACCCTGTAGACAGAGAGGAGAGCATCCCAGAGGACAGGGACTACTCAGGTACACCCAAAATAATTTATAAACATTGATATGATAGATATGGGAGTTTAGCAACATTGATTTGGGAGTTTAGCAACATTGATTTGGGAGTTTAGCAACATTGATATGGGAGTTTAGCAACATTGATACGATACATATGGGAGTTTAGCAACATTGATTTGGGAGTTTAGCAACATTGATATGGGAGTTTAGCAACAATGATATGGGAGTTTAGCAACATTAATATGGGAGTTTAGCAACATTGATATGGGAGTTTAGCAACATTGATATGGGAGTTTAGCAACATTGATATGGGAGTTTAGCAACATTGATATGGGAGTTTAGCAACATTGATACGATACATATGGTAGTTTAGTAACATTGATATGGGAGTTTAGCAACATTGATTTGGGAGTTTAGCAACATTGATATGGTAGTTTAGTAACATTGATTTGGGAGTTTAGCAACATTGATTTGGGAGTTTAGCAACATTGATACGATACATATGGTAGTTTAGTAACATTGATATGGGAGTTTAGCAACATTGATTTGGGAGTTTAGCAACATTGATATGGTAGTTTAGTAACATTGATTTGGGAGTTTAGCAACATTGATATGGCAGTTTAGCAACATTGATATGATACATATGAGAGTTTAGTAACATTGATATGGGAGTTTAGCAACATTGATATGGGAGTTTAGCAACATTGATATGGGAGTTTAGCAACATTGATATGGGAGTTTAGCAACATTGATATGGGAGTTTAGCAACATTGATTTGGGAGTTTAGCAACATTGATATGGCAGTTTAGTAACATTGATATGATACATATGGGAGTTTAGCAACATTGATATGGGAGTTTAGCAACATTGATATGATAGATATGGCAGTTTAGCAACATTGATATGGGAGTTTAGTAACATTGATATGATACATATGGGAGTTTAGCAACATTGATATGGGAGTTTAGCAACATTGATATGGGAGTTTAGCAACATTGATATGATACATATGAGAGTTTAGTAACATTGATATGGGAGTTTAGCAACATTGATATGATACATATGAGAGTTTAGTAACATTGATATGGGAGTTTAGCAACATTGATATGATACATATGGGAGTTTAGTAACATTGATATGATACATATGGGAGTTTAGTAACATTGATATGGGAGTTTAGCAACATTGATATGATACATATGGGAGTTTAGTAACATTGATATGGGAGTTTAGTAACATTGATATGATACATATGGGAGTTTAGCAACATTGATATGGGAGTTTAGCAACATTGATATGGGAGTTTAGCAACATTGATTTGGGAGTTTAGCAACATTGATTTGGGAGTTTAGCAACATTGATTTGGGAGTTTAGCAACATTGATATGGGAGTTTAGCAACATTGATATGGGAGTTTAGCAACATTGATATGGGAGTTTAGCAACATTGATATGGGAGTTTAGCAACATTGATACGATACATATGGTAGTTTAGTAACATTGATATGGGAGTTTAGCAACATTGATTTGGGAGTTTAGCAACATTGATATGGTAGTTTAGTAACATTGATTTGGGAGTTTAGCAACATTGATTTGGGAGTTTAGCAACATTGATACGATACATATGGTAGTTTAGTAACATTGATATGGGAGTTTAGCAACATTGATTTGGGAGTTTAGCAACATTGATATGGTAGTTTAGTAACATTGATTTGGGAGTTTAGCAACATTGATATGGCAGTTTAGCAACATTGATATGATACATATGAGAGTTTAGTAACATTGATATGGGAGTTTAGCAACATTGATATGGGAGTTTAGCAACATTGATATGGGAGTTTAGCAACATTGATATGGGAGTTTAGCAACATTGATATGGGAGTTTAGCAACATTGATTTGGGAGTTTAGCAACATTGATATGGCAGTTTAGTAACATTGATATGATACATATGGGAGTTTAGCAACATTGATATGGGAGTTTAGCAACATTGATATGATAGATATGGCAGTTTAGCAACATTGATATGGGAGTTTAGTAACATTGATATGATACATATGGGAGTTTAGCAACATTGATATGGGAGTTTAGCAACATTGATATGATACATATGAGAGTTTAGTAACATTGATATGGGAGTTTAGCAACATTGATATGATACATATGAGAGTTTAGTAACATTGATATGGGAGTTTAGCAACATTGATATGATACATATGGGAGTTTAGTAACATTGATATGATACATATGGGAGTTTAGTAACATTGATATGGGAGTTTAGCAACATTGATATGATACATATGGGAGTTTAGTAACATTGATATGGGAGTTTAGTAACATTGATATGATACATATGGGAGTTTAGCAACATTGATATGGGAGTTTAGCAACATTGATATGGGAGTTTAGCAACATTGATTTGGGAGTTTAGCAACATTGATTTGGGAGTTTAGCAACATTGATTTGGGAGTTTAGCAACATTGATATGGGAGTTTAGCAACATTGATTTGGGAGTTTAGCAACATTGATACGATACATATGGTAGTTTAGTAACATTGATATGGGAGTTTAGCATAATTGATATGGGAGTTTAGCAACATTGATTTGGGAGTTTAGCAACATTGATACGATACATATGGGAGTTTAGTAACATTGATATGGGAGTTTAGCATAATTGATATGGGAGTTTAGTAACATTGATATGATACATATGGGAGTTTAGCAACATTGATATGATAGATATGGCAGTTTAGCAACATTGATGTGGGAGTTTAGTAACATTGATATGATACATATGGGAGTTTAGTAACATTGATATGGGAGTTTAGCAACATTGATATGGGAGTTTAGCAACATTGATATGGGAGTTTAGCAACATTGATTTGGGAGTTTAGCAACATTGATATGATAGATATGGCAGTTTAGCAACATTGATATGATACATATGAGAGTTTAGTAACATTGATATGGGAGTTTAGCAACATTGATATGGGAGTTTAGCAACATTGATATGGGAGTTTAGCAACATTGATATGGGAGTTTAGCAACATTGATATGGGAGTTTAGCAACATTGATATGGGAGTTTAGCAACATTGATTTGGGAGTTTAGCAACATTGATTTGGGAGTTTAGCAACATTGATTTGGGAGTTTAGCAACATTGATTTGGGAGTTTAGCAACATTGATTTGGGAGTTTAGCAACATTGATATGATAGATATGGCAGTTTAGCAACATTGATATGATACATATGGGAGTTTAGCAACATTGATATGGGAGTTTAGCAACATTGATATGGGAGTTTAGCAACATTGATATGATACATATGAGAGTTTAGCAACATTGATATGGGAGTTTAGCAACATTGATATGGGAGTTTAGCAACATTGATATGATACATATGGGAGTTTAGTAACATTGATATGGGAGTTTAGTAACATTGATATGGGAGTTTAGCAACATTGATATGGTAGATAGGGGAGTTTAGCAACATTGATATGATAGATATGGCAGTTTAGCAACATTGATATGATACATATGAGTGTTTAGTAACATTGATATGGGAGTTTAGCAACATTGATTTGGGAGTTTAGCAACATTGATATGAGAGTTTAGCAACATTGATATGATACATATGGGAGTTTAGCAACATTGATATGATACATATGGCAGTTTAGCAACATTGATATGGGAGTTTAGCAACATTGATATGGGAGTTTAGCAACATTGATATGGGAGATTAGCAACATTGATTTGGGAGTTTAGCAACATTGATACGATACATATGGGAGTTTAGTAACATTGATATGGGAGTTTAGCATAATTGATATGGGAGTTTAGTAACATTGATATGATACATATGGGAGTTTAGCAACATTGATATGATAGATATGGCAGTTTAGCAACATTGATGTGGGAGTTTAGTAACATTGATATGATACATATGGGAGTTTAGTAACATTGATATGGGAGTTTAGCAACATTGATATGGGAGTTTAGCAACATTGATATGGGAGTTTAGCAACATTGATTTGGGAGTTTAGCAACATTGATATGATAGATATGGCAGTTTAGCAACATTGATATGATACATATGAGAGTTTAGTAACATTGATATGGGAGTTTAGCAACATTGATATGGGAGTTTAGCAACATTGATATGGGAGTTTAGCAACATTGATATGGGAGTTTAGCAACATTGATATGGGAGTTTAGCAACATTGATATGGGAGTTTAGCAACATTGATATGGGAGTTTAGCAACATTGATTTGGGAGTTTAGCAACATTGATTTGGGAGTTTAGCAACATTGATTTGGGAGTTTAGCAACATTGATTTGGGAGTTTAGCAACATTGATTTGGGAGTTTAGCAACATTGATATGATACATATGGGAGTTTAGCAACATTGATATGGGAGTTTAGCAACATTGATATGATACATATGAGAGTTTAGCAACATTGATATGGGAGTTTAGCAACATTGATATGGGAGTTTAGCAACATTGATATGATACATATGGGAGTTTAGTAACATTGATATGGGAGTTTAGTAACATTGATATGGGAGTTTAGCAACATTGATATGGTAGATAGGGAGTTTAGCAACATTGATATGATAGATATGGCAGTTTAGCAACATTGATATGATACATATGAGTGTTTAGTAACATTGATATGGGAGTTTAGCAACATTGATTTGGGAGTTTAGCAACATTGATATGAGAGTTTAGCAACATTGATATGATACATATGGGAGTTTAGCAACATTGATATGATACATATGGCAGTTTAGCAACATTGATATGGGAGTTTAGCAACATTGATATGGGAGTTTAGCAACATTGATATGGGAGATTAGCAACATAGATATGGGAGTTTAGCAACATAGATATGGGAGTTTAGCAACATAGATATGATACATATGGGAGTTTAGCAACATTGATATGAGAGTTTAGCAACATTGATATGATACATATGGGAGTTTAGCAACATTGATATGATACATATGGCAGTTTAGCAACGTTGATATGATAGACATGGCAGTTTAGCAACATTGATATGATAGATATGGCAGTTTAGCAACATTGATATGGGAGTTTAGTAACATTGATATGGGAGTTTAGCAACATTGATTTGGGAGTTTAGCAACATTGATTTGGGAGTTTAGCAACATTGATTTGGGAGTTTAGCAACATTGATTTGGGAGTTTAGCAACATTGATATGATACATATGGGAGTTTAGCAACATTGATATGGGAGTTTAGCAACATTGATATGGGAGTTTAGCAACATTGATATGGGAGTTTAGCATCATTGATATGGGAGTTTAGCAACATTGATATGATACATATGGGAGTTTAGCAACATTCATATGATAGATATGGCAGTTTAGCAACATTGATATGGGAGTTTAGTAACATTGATATGATAGATATGGCAGTTTAGCAACATTGATATGGGAGTTTAGCAACATTGATATGGGAGTTTAGCAACATTGATATGGGAGTTTAGCAACATTGATATGGGAGTTTAGCAACATTGATATGGGAGTTTAGCAACATTGATATGGGAGTTTAGCAACATTGATATGGGAGTTTAGCAACATTGATATGATACAAATGGGAGTTTAGTAACATTGATATGATACAAATGGGAGTTTAGTAACATTGATATGGGAGTTTAGTAACATAGATATGATACATATGGGAGTTTAGCAACATAGATATGGGAGTTTAGCAACATTGATATGGGAGTTTAGCAACATTGATATGATACAAATGGGAGTTTAGCAACATTGATATGATACATGGGAGTTTAGTAACATTGATATGGGAGTTTAGCAACATTGATATGATACATATGGGAGCTTAGTAACATTGATATGGGAGTTTAGCAACATAGATATGGGAGTTTAGCAACATAGATATGGGAGTTTAGCAACATTGATATGGGAGTTTAGCAACGTTGATATGGGAGTTTAGCAACGTTGATTTGGGAGTTTAGCAACATTGATTTGGGAGTTTAGCAACATTGATTTGGGAGTTTAGCAACATTGATATGATAGGTATGGGAGTTTAGCAACATTGATTTCGGAGTTTAGCAACATTGATATGATACATATGGGAGTTTAGTAACATTGATATGATACATATGAGCTTAGTAACATTGATATGGGAGTTTAGCAACATTGATATGATACATATGGGAGTTTAGTAACATTGATATGGGAGTTTAGCATCATTGATATGGTAGATATGGGAGTTTAGCAACATTGATATGGTAGATATGGGAGTTTAGCAACATTGATATGGGAGTTTAGTAACATTGATATGGGAGTTTAGTAACATTGATATGGGAGTTTAGTAACATTGATATGGGAGTTTAGTAACATTGATATGGGAGTTTAGCAACATTGATATGGTAGATATGGGAGTTTAGCAACATTGATATGGGAGTTTAGTAACATTGATATGGGAGTTTAGCAACATAGATATGGGAGTTTAGCAACATAGATATGGGAGTTTAGCACCATTGATATGGGAGTTTAGCAACATTGATATGATCCATATGGGAGTTTAGCAACATTGATATGGGAGTTTAGTAACATTGATATGATAGATATGGGAGTTTAGCAACATTGATATGATACATATGGCAGTTTAGCAACATTGATATGATACAGTGAGGGGAAAAAAGTATTTGACCCCCTGCTGATTTTGTACGTTTGCCCACTGACAAAGAAATGATCAGTCTAAAATTTTAATGGTAGGTTTATTTGAACAGTGAGAGACAGAATAACAACAAAAAAATCCAGAAAAACGCATGTGAAACATTGATATGGGAGTTTAGCAACATTGATATGGGAGTTTAGCAACATTGATATGGGAGTTTAGCAACATTGATATGGGAGTTTAGCAACATTGATATGGGAGTTTAGCAACATTGATATGGGAGTTTAGCAACATTGATATGGGAGTTTAGCAACATTGATATGGGAGTTTAGCAACATTGATATGGGAGTTTAGCAACATTGATTTGGGAGTTTAGCAACATTGATTTGGGAGTTTAGCAACATTGATTTGGGAGTTTAGCAACATTGATATGATACATATGGGAGTTTAGCAACATTGATATGGGAGTTTAGCAACATTGATATGATACATATGAGAGTTTAGCAACATTGATATGGGAGTTTAGCAACATTGATATGGGAGTTTAGCAACATTGATATGATACATATGGGAGTTTAGTAACATTGATATGGGAGTTTAGTAACATTGATATGGGAGTTTAGCAACATTGATATGGTAGATAGGGGAGTTTAGCAACATTGATATGATAGATATGGCAGTTTAGCAACATTGATATGATACATATGAGTGTTTAGTAACATTGATATGGGAGTTTAGCAACATTGATTTGGGAGTTTAGCAACATTGATATGAGAGTTTAGCAACATTGATATGATACATATGGGAGTTTAGCAACATTGATATGATACATATGGCAGTTTAGCAACATTGATATGGGAGTTTAGCAACATTGATATGGGAGTTTAGCAACATTGATATGGGAGATTAGCAACATAGATATGGGAGTTTAGCAACATAGATATGGGAGTTTAGCAACATAGATATGATACATATGGGAGTTTAGCAACATTGATATGAGAGTTTAGCAACATTGATATGATACATATGGGAGTTTAGCAACATTGATATGATACATATGGCAGTTTAGCAACGTTGATATGATAGACATGGCAGTTTAGCAACATTGATATGATAGATATGGCAGTTTAGCAACATTGATATGGGAGTTTAGTAACATTGATATGGGAGTTTAGCAACATTGATTTGGGAGTTTAGCAACATTGATTTGGGAGTTTAGCAACATTGATTTGGGAGTTTAGCAACATTGATTTGGGAGTTTAGCAACATTGATATGATACATATGGGAGTTTAGTAACATTTGATATGATACATATGGGAGTTTAGCAACATTGATATGGGAGTTTAGCATCATTGATATGGGAGTTTAGCAACATTGATATGATACATATGGGAGTTTAGCAACATTCATATGATAGATATGGCAGTTTAGCAACATTGATATGGGAGTTTAGTAACATTGATATGATAGATATGGCAGTTTAGCAACATTGATATGGGAGTTTAGCAACATTGATATGGGAGTTTAGCAACATTGATATGGGAGTTTAGCAACATTGATATGGGAGTTTAGCAACATTGATATGGGAGTTTAGCAACATTGATATGGGAGTTTAGCAACATTGATATGATACAAATGGGAGTTTAGTAACATTGATATGGGAGTTTAGTAACATTGATATGGGAGTTTAGTAACATAGATATGATACATATGGGAGTTTAGCAACATAGATATGGGAGTTTAGCAACATAGATATGGGAGTTTAGCAACATAGATATGGGAGTTTAGCAACATTGATATGGGAGTTTAGCAACATTGATATGATACAAATGGGAGTTTAGCAACATTGATATGATACATGGGAGTTTAGTAACATTGATATGGGAGTTTAGCAACATTGATATGATACATATGGGAGCTTAGTAACATTGATATGGGAGTTTAGCAACATAGATATGGGAGTTTAGCAACATAGATATGGGAGTTTAGCAACATTGATATGGGAGTTTAGCAACGTTGATATGGGAGTTTAGCAACGTTGATTTGGGAGTTTAGCAACATTGATTTGGGAGTTTAGCAACATTGATTTGGGAGTTTAGCAACATTGATATGATAGGTATGGGAGTTTAGCAACATTGATTTGGAGTTTAGCAACATTGATATGATACATATGGGAGTTTAGTAACATTGATATGATACATATGAGCTTAGTAACATTGATATGGGAGTTTAGCAACATTGATATGATACATATGGGAGTTTAGTAACATTGATATGGGAGTTTAGCATCATTGATATGGTAGATATGGGAGTTTAGCAACATTGATATGGTAGATATGGGAGTTTAGCAACATTGATATGGGAGTTTAGTAACATTGATATGGGAGTTTAGTAACATTGATATGGGAGTTTAGTAACATTGATATGGGAGTTTAGTAACATTGATATGGGAGTTTAGCAACATTGATATGGTAGATATGGGAGTTTAGCAACATTGATATGGGAGTTTAGTAACATTGATATGGGAGTTTAGCAACATAGATATGGGAGTTTAGCAACATAGATATGGGAGTTTAGCACCATTGATATGGGAGTTTAGCAACATTGATATGATCCATATGGGAGTTTAGCAACATTGATATGGGAGTTTAGTAACATTGATATGATAGATATGGGAGTTTAGCAACATTGATATGATACATATGGCAGTTTAGCAACATTGATATGATACAGTGAGGGGAAAAAAGTATTTGACCCCCTGCTGATTTTGTACGTTTGCCCACTGACAAAGAAATGATCAGTCTAAAATTTTAATGGTAGGTTTATTTGAACAGTGAGAGACAGAATAACAACAAAAAAATCCAGAAAAACGCATGTGAAAATTTTTATAAATTGATTTGCATTTAAATGAGGGAAATAAGTATTTGACCCCTCTGCAAAACATGACTTAGTACTTGGTGGCAAAACCCTTGTTGGCAATCACAGAGGTTCAGACGTTTCTTGTAGTTGGCCACCAGGTTTGCACACATCTCAGGAGGGATTTTGTCCCACTCCTCTTTGCAGATCTTCTCCAAGTCATTAAGGTTTCGAGGCTGAATTTTGGCAACTTGAACTTTCAGCTCCCTCCACAGATTTTCTATGGGATTAAGGTCTGGAGACTGGCTAGGACTCCAGGACCTGAATGTGCTTCTTCTTGAGCTACTCCTTTGTTGCCTTGGCCGTGTGTTTTGGGTCATTGTCATGCAGGAATACCCATCCACAACCCATTTTCAATGCCCTGGCTGAGGGAAGGAGGTTCTCACCCAAGATTTGACTGTACATGGCCCTGTCCATCGTCCCTTTGATGCGGTGAAGTTGTCCTGTCCCCTTAGCAGAAAAACACGGTGGGGATGGTGTTCTTGGGGTCATAGGCAGCATTCCTCCTCCTCCAAACACGACGAGTTGAGTTGATGCCAAAGAGCTCCATTTTGGTCTCATCTGACCACAACACTTTCACCCAGTTGTCCTCTGAATCATTCAGATGTTCATTGGCAAACTTCAGACGGGCATGTATATGTGCTTTCTTGAGCAGGGGGACCTTGCTGCAGGTTTTCATTCCTTCACGGCGTAGTGTGTTACCAATTGTTTTCTTGGTGACTATGGTCCCAGCTGCCTTGAGATCATTGACAAGATCCTCCTGTGTAGTTCTGGGCTGATTCCTCACCGTTCTCATGATCATTGCAACTCCACGAGGTGAGATCTTGCATGGAGCCCCAGGCCGAGGGAGATTGACAGTTCTTTTGTGTTTCTTCCATTTGCGAATAATCGCACCAACTGTTATCACCTTCTCACCAAGCTGCTTGGCGATGGTCTTGTAGCCCATTCCAGCCTTGTGTAGGTCTACAATCTTGTCCCTGACATCCTTGGAGAGCTCGTTGGTCTTGGCCATGGTGGAGAGTTTAGAATCTGATTGATTGATTGCTTCTGTGGACAGGTGTCTTTTATACAGGTAACAAACTGAGATTAGGAGCACTCCCTTTAACAGTGTGCTCCTAATCTCAGCTCGTTACCTGTATAAAAGACACCTGGGAGCCAGAAATCTTTCTGTTTGAGAGGGGTCAAATACTTATTTCCCTCATTAAAATGCAAATCAATTTATAAAATTTTTCACATGTTTTTCTGGATTCTTTTGTTATTCTGTCTCTCACTGTTCAAATAAACCTACCATTAAAATTATAGACTGATCATTTCTTTGTCAGTGGGCAAACGTACAAAATCATCGGGGATCAAATACTTTTTTCCCTCACTGTACATATGGGAGTTTAGCAACATTGATATGGTAGATATGGGAGTTTAGCAACATTGATATGATACATATGGAAGTTTAGCAACATTGATATGATAGGTATGGGAGTTTAGCAACATTGATATGATAGGTATGGGAGTTTAGCAACATTGATATGATACATATGGGAGTTTAGCAACATTGATGTGATAGGTATGGGAGTTTAGTAACATTGATGTGATAGGTATGGGAGTTTAGTAACATTGATTTGGGAGTTTTGCAACATTGATATGATACATATGAGAGTTTAGCAACATTGATTTGGGAGTTTTGCAACATTGATATGGTAGACATGGGAGTTTAGCAACATTGGATTTGTTTTGGACATTTTTGTGGGTCTGTGTAATCTAAAGGAAATATGTTTCTTTAATATGGTCATACATTTTGCATGAGGTTAAGAAGTGCAGCTGTTTCCACCTCATGTTGTGGGCAGTGTGCACATAGCCTGTCTTCTCTTGAGAGCCAGGTCTGCCTACGGTGGCCTCTCTCAATAGCAAGGCTATGCTCACTGAGTCTGTACATAGTCAAAGCTTTCCGTAATTTTGGGTCAGTCACAGTGGTCAGGTATTCTGCCACTGTGTACTCTCTGTTTAGAGCCAAATAGCGTTCTAGTTTGCTCAGTTTTTTTGTTAATTCTTTCAAATGTCTCTCACGATTTGGTTGTATTGTTGTTGCTGTCCTGGGGCTCTGTGGAGTGTGTTTTTGTTTGTGAACAGAGCCCCTGGACCAGCTTGCTTAGGGGGCTCTTCTCTAGGTTAATCTCTCTGTAGGTGATGGCTTTGTTATTGAAGGTTTGGGAATCGCTTCCTTTTAGGTGGTTGTAGAATTTAACGTTTCTTTTCTGGATTTTATAATTAGTGGGCATCGGCCTAATTCTGCTCTACATGCATTATTTGATGTTTTTGCCCCATTTTGTGAATTATTGGTTGGTGAGAGGACCCCAGACCTCACAACCATAAAGGGCAATGGGTTCTATAACCGATGCAAGTATTTTTAGCCAGATCCTAATTTGGATGTTGAATTTTATGTTCCTTTTGATGGCGTAGAAGGCCCTTCTTGCCTTGTCTCTCAGCTCGTTTACAGCTTTGTGGAAGTTACCTGTGGTGCTGATGTTTAGGCAGAGGTATGTATATTTTTTGTGCTCTAGGGCAACGGTGTCTAGATAGAATTAGTTTTTTATGGTCCTGGTAACTGGACCTTTTTTGGACCATTATTTTTCTCTTACTGATATTTATTGTCAGGACCCAGGTCTGGCAGAATCTGTGCAGAAGATCTAGGCGCTGATGTTGGCCCTCCTTGGTTGGGGACAGAAGCACCAGATCATCAGCGTGTGTGTGTGTGTGTGTGTGTGTGTGTGTGTGTGTGTGTGTGTGTGTGTGTGTGTGTGTGTGTGTGTGTGTGTGTGTGTGTATACACACACACACACACACAGTGGGGAAAAAAAGTATTTAGTCAGCCACTAATTGTGCAAGTTCTCTCACTTAAAAAGATGAGAGAGGCCTGTAATTTTCA
This sequence comes from Brachymystax lenok tsinlingensis, assembly GCA_030435695.1. NCBI lineage: Eukaryota > Metazoa > Chordata > Actinopteri > Salmoniformes > Salmonidae > Brachymystax > Brachymystax lenok. Next base: position 43,386,961 of record CM059816.1, read on the forward strand.
TCATAGGTACACTTTAACTATGACAGACAAAATGAGGGAAAAAAATCCAGAAAATCATTTATTTGCAAATTATGGTGGAAAATAAGTATTTGGTCAATAACAAAAGTTTATCTCAATACTTTGTCATTGCCAACAAAGGGTATATAACAGATGTCAAATGTTTTCTGTAAGTCTTCACAAGGTTTTCACACACTGTTGCTGGTATTTTGGCCCATTCCTCCATGCAGATCTCCTCTAGAGCAGTGATGTTTTGGGGCTGTCGCTGGGCAACACGGACTTTCAACTCCCTCCAAAGATTTTCTATGGGGTTGAGATCTGGAGACTGGCTAGGCCACTCCAGGACCTTGAAATGCTTCTTACGAAGCCACTCCTTCGTTGCCGGGCGGTGTGGTTTGGATCATTGTCATGCTGAAAGACCCAGCCACGCTTTCATCTTCAATGCCCTTGCTGATGGAAGGAGGTTTTCACTCAAAATCTCACGATACATGGCCCCATTCATTCTTTCCTTTACACGGATCAGTCAGCCTGGTCCCTTTGCAGAAAAACAGCCCCAAAGCATGATGTTTCCACCCCATGCTTCACAGTAGGTATGGTGTTCTTTGGATGCAACTCAGCATTCTTTGTCTTCCAAACACGACGAGTTGAGTTTTTACCAAAAAGTTCTATGTTGGTTTCATCTGACATTCTCCCAATCCTCATCTGGATCATCCAAATGCTCTCTAGCAAACTTCAGACGGGCCTGAACATGTACTGGCTTAAGCAGGGGGACACGCCTGGCACTGCAGGATTTGAGTCCCTGGCGGCGTAGTGTGTTACTGATGGTAGGCTTTGTTACTTTGGTCCCAGCTCTCTGCAGGTCATTCACTAGGTCCCCGTGTGGTTCTGGGATTTTTGCTCACCGTTCTTGTGATCATTTTGACCCCACGGGTGAGATCTTGCGTGGAGCCCCAGATCGAGGAAGATTATCAGTGGTCTTGTATGTCTTCCATTTCCTAATAATTGCTCCCACAGTTGATTTCTTCAAACCAAGCTGCTTACCTATTGCAGATTCAGTCTTCCCAACCTGGTGCAGGTCTACAATTTTGTTTCTGGTGTCCTTTGACAGCTCTTTGGTCTTGGCCATAGTGGAGTTTGGAGTGTGACTGTTTGAGGTTGTGGACAGGTTGTCTTTTATACTGATAACAAGTTCAAACAGGTGCCATTAATACAGGTAATGAGTGGAGGACAGAGGAGCCTCTTAAAGAAGTTACAGGTTTGTGAGAGCCAGAAATCTTGCTTGTTTGTATGTGACCAAATACTTATTTTCCACCATAATTTGCAAATAAATTCATAAAAAATCCTACAATGTGATTTTCTGGATTTTTTTTCCTCATTTTGTCTGTCATAGTTGAAGTGTACCTATGATGAAAATTACAGGCCTCTCTCATCTTTTTAAGTGAAAGAACTTGCACAATTGGTGGCTGACTAAATACTTTTTTTCCCCACTGTACGTACATACATGCATACATACATACATACAGTTGAAGTCGGAAGTTTACATACACTTAGGTTGGAGTCATTTCAACCACTCCACACATTTCTTGTTAACAAACTATAGTTTTGGCAAGTCGGTTAGGACATCTACTTTGTGCATGACAAGTCATTTTTCCAACAATTGTTTACAGACAGATTATTACAGTTATAATTCACTTTATCACAATTCCAGTGGGTCAGAAGTTTACATACACTAAGTTGACTGCGCCTTTAAACAGCTTGGAAAATTCCAGACAATTATGTCATGGCTTTAGAAGCTTCTGAGAGGCTAATTGACATCATATGAGTCAATTGGAGGTGTACCTGTGGATGTATTTCAAGGCCTATCTTCAAACTCAGTGCCTCTTTGCTTGACATCGGCAAATCAAGACCTCAGTAAAAAAATGGTAGACCTCCACAAGTCTGGTTCATCCTTGGGAGCAATATCCAAACGCCTGAAGGTACCACGTTCATCTGTACAAACAATAGTACGCAAGTATAAACACCATGGGACGACACAGACATCATATCGCTCAGGAAGGAGACATTCTGTCTCCTAGAGATGAACGTACTTTGGTGCGAAATATGCAAATCAATTCCAGAACAACAGCAAAGGACCTTGTGAAGATGCTGGAGGAAACGGGTACAAAAGTATCTATATCCACAGTAAAATGAGTCCTATATCAACATAACCTGAAAGGCCGCTCAGCAAGGAAGTGCCAGACTACAGTTTGCAACTGCACATGGGGACAAAGATTGTACTTTTTGGAGAAATGTCCTCTGGTCTGAAGAAACAAAAATATAACTGTTTGGCCATAATGACCATTGTTATGTTTGGAGGAAAAAGGGGGGAGGCTTGCAAGCCGAAGAACACCATCCCAACCTTGAAGCACGGGGGTGACAGCATCATGTTGTGGGGGTGCTTTGCTGCAGGAGGGACTAGTGCACTTCACAAAATAGATGGCATCATGAGGGAGGAAAATTATGTGTATATATTGAAGCAACATCTCAAGACATCAGTCAGGAAGTTTTAAAGCTTGGTCGCAAATGGGTCTTCCAAATGGACATTGACCCCAAGCATACTTCCAAAGTTGTGGCAAAATGGCTTAAGGACAACCAAGTCAAGGTATTGGAGTGGCTATCACAAAGCCCTGACCTCAAGCCTATAGAACATTTGTGGGCAGAACTGAAAAAGCGTGTGCGAGCAAGGAGGCCTACAAACCTGACTCAGTTACACCAGCTCTGTCAGGAGGAATGGGCCAAAATTCACCCAACTTATTGTGGGAAACTTGTGAAAGGCTACCTGAAACGTTTGACCCAAGTTAAACAATTTAAAGGCAATGCTTCCAAATACTAATTGAGTGCATGTAAACTTCTGACCCACTGGGAATGTGATGAAATAAATCATTCTCTCAACTATTTTTCTGATATTTCACATCCTTAAAATAGTGGTGATCCTAACTAACCTAAAACATGGAATGTTTACTAGGATTAAATGTCAAGAATTGTGAAAAACTGAGTTTAAATGTAATTGGATAAGGTGTATGTAAACTTACGACTTCAACTGTATGTATGTATGTATTTATTTTACCTTTATTTTACTAGGCAAGTCAGTTAAGAACAAATTCTTAGTTTCAATGACGGCCTAGGAACTGCCTGTTCAAGGGCAGAACGACAGATTTGTACCTTGTCAGCTCGGGGATTTGAACTTGCAACCTTTCGGTTACTAGTCCAATGCTCTAACAACTAAGCGTGTGTGTGTGTGTGTGTAAGAGGGTGGGGCTTAAGCTGTATCCCTGTCTCACCCCACGGCCCTGTGGAAAGAAATGTATTTTTTGCCAATTTTAACCGCACACTTGTTTGTGTACATGGATTTTATAATGTTGTATGTTTTTCCCCCAGCACCACTTTCCATCAATTTGTATAGCAGACCCACATGCCAAATTGAGTTTGTTTGTCAATTAGGGTGTGCAAGGTGAATACGTGGTCTGTCATACGATAATTTGGTGAAAAGGCAGTTTGACATTTGCTCAGTACATTGTTTTCACTGAGGAAATGTACCAGTCTGCTGTTAATGATAATGCATAGGATTTCCCTAAGTTGCTGTTGACGGATATCCGACAGTAGATATTGGGGTCAAATTTGTCTCTACTTTTGTGGATTGGGGTGATCAGTCCTTGGTTCCAAATATTGGGGAAGATGTCAGAGCTGAGAATGATGTTAAAGAGTTTTAGTATTGGAATTTGTGGTCTGTATATTTTTTTATTTAATTGAGGATACCATCAACACCACAGGCCTTTTTGGGTTGGAGGGTTTCTATTTTGTCCTGTAGTTCATTCAATGGAATTGGAGAATCCAGTGGGTTCTGGTAGTCTTTTTTTTTTTTTTATAGCTGATTCTAAGATTTGTAATTGATCATGTATATGTTTTTGCAGTTTGTCCTTTGATATAGAGCCAAAAAGATTGGAAAAGTGGTTTATACATACATCTCCGTTTTGGATAGATAACACTTTGTGTTGTTGTTTAAGTGTTTTCCAATTTTCCCAGAAGTGGTTAGATTCTATGGATTCTTCAATTACATTGAGCTGATTTCTGATGCGCTGTTCCTTCTTTTTCTGTAGTGTCTTTCTGTATTTGTTTTAGTGATTCACCATAGTGAAGGTGTAGAATCAGGTTTTCTGGGTCTCTGTTTTTAGTGGGATAGGTTTCTCAATTTCTTTGTTAGGTTTTTGCATTCTTCATCAAACCATTTGTCGTTGTTGTTAATTTCACATTTGAAATGTTTAGATTTAATAGGGAAGCTGAGAGGTCAAATATACTGTTAAGGTTTTCTACTGCCAAGTTTACGCCTTCACTATTACAGTGGAACGTTTTGTCCAGGAAGTTGTCTAAAAGGGATTGAATTTGTTGTTGCCTCATAGTTTTTTGGTAGATTTCTACACTACTTTCCTTCCATCTACAGTATTTCTTAATATTACTCAGTTCCTTTGGCTTTGATGCCTCATGATTGAGTATTGCTCTGTTCAGGTAGACTGTGATTTTGCTGTGATCTGATAGGGGTGTCATTGGGCTGACTGTGAACGCTCTGAGAGACTCTGGTATCTCTCTCTGTCTGTCTGTCTCTCTCTCGCTTCAACTCTTTGTCTCTCTCTGATTGGTCAGATGGGGAAGATGAGAAGCCGCCCCTTCCTCCTCGTTCCGCCTCCACAACACCTACAGGCTCCGTGCCGGAGACACCAACCGACAGGTACAGCACACAGAACAAACACACACACACACACACACAATTTTGCGTGACCTGGGTATACTCCTGGCCCTAGTAAAAGGATGGGTCTTAAATGTGATCAACTGATGCTGGTTGTAGAGATTCAGTAAGTCTGTTCAGGTCCTAGAACAACCCTCAAGAACCCTTCCCCTCTCTTCCCCCCTTCTCCTCGTTTTCTATCCTCTCTTGCTCTCCTGCCCTTCACCCTTTCCACATCTCCTGAGATAGGAAGACAATGTCCTGTTTAAAACCACACAGCTCAGAGAGGAGGCTGTGTGGGGGGGGTGTGACTATTGTGGGTTGCGGGACTATTGTGTTACTCCACAGAAACCTTGTGTGTGTAGTTTGTCTTGCTTAGACAGTGAGTCAGCAGCTGTCTGATCCTGAGAAAGTCAATGACTTTGGAAAGTTGTTGTCCTTCCTTCTTCAGTGTTCTATACTCACCACAAAGACCACTCCCCCTCTGCCCCCCCATGGTCTCTGTGGCAAAAACTATTTTGTATTTATTTTACCTTTATTTAACTAGGCAAATCAGTTAAGAACAAATTCTTATTTACAATGACAGCCTAGGAACAGTGGGTTAACTGCCTTGTTCAGGGGCAGAACGACAGATTTGTACCTTGTCAGCTCGGAGATTCGATCTTGCAACTTTTTGGTTACTAGTCCAACGCTCTAACCACTAAGCTACCTGCCACTACAGAGGATTTAAGACCCATGTCTGTTCTACTGACACGTGATGTCGTTCCGTCCTACCTTAGAGCCCCTGCTGCTAACGGCCTGAGCACCATTTCCCATGAGTATCTGAAGGGAAGCTACGCTCTGGACCTGGAGGCTGTCAAACAGGGAGCCAGCTCTCTGCCCCACCTCAACAAGACACTGGTGTCCTCCTGCAAACGCCTCAACGGGTGAGACACACACACACACACACACACACAATTTTCTCTCTCACAGACACACGCATACACACTCAAAAACCTATCTTTGTGTGTGTGTGTGTGTGTGTGTGTGTGTGTGTGTGTGTGTGTGTGTGTGTGTGTGTGTGTGTGTGTGTGTGTGTGTGTGTAGGGAGGTGGATAAGGTTCTGTCTGGGCTGGAGATCCTGTCCAAGGTGTTTGACCAACAGAGTGCCTTCATGGTGTCCAAGATGATACAGCAGGTAAATGATACCTTTCTTATACCTTTATTTAGGTGTTTGTGTGTTTATTTAGTTGTTTGTGTGTTTGCATTCATGCAGGAGACAGATGGTGAGATGAAATGTATGACTCTGGGAAGCACAGGAAGCTTAGACATGCCGCACCTTGGTTTCCTCTTGAACACACACACACACACACACACACACAGTGCTCCTGAGTGCACTGGGGGTCATGAGGAAAGAGCTCTTTGTCTCCCAGGGAGAAACAACAAGAGTTCCTGGAGACAGCTGTGCTTGAGAGAGTCACGCTGTAATCACTCTCTCACACATACACACACACACACACTGTGGCTAATGTAGTCTTAAAGGGCCAGACCCACTTTCCCCTCAAACTTTCCTCATGTGATGTGACAACACACCATGGGGTCACGCCTGCATAGCATCTAGTTTGTGTGATTGTGTGTGTGTGATTGTGTGTGATTGCGTGTGTTGTAACTGTCTGTTTTCCTCTGTAGTCGGTGAATCAGGGTGGAGATCAGGAGTTGGAGAATCTGGTCACTAAACTGGCTATCCTTAAAGACCTACTGTCTTCTATAGAGAAGAAGGTAAGCCTGCACGAGCACACACACACACACACACCTGTTAGTGAGTGTGTTTAGTTAACCACCTCCCTGTGATGGATAGTCTGCCATGAGGGGCGGCAGGTGGCGACTGTAGCCCAGCCGGTGTGCTCTGAGCTGGGGTAAAGAGAGATAGAAATAGAATGACTATTAGATAATATTTCTATGTCTCCCCCCTCTGTCTGGGCCCCAGAGCTCAGGCTACACATGGAGGGAGTGAGAGGGGGATGGAGGGGGAGATGGAGGGGGATGGAGGGGGAGATGGAGATGGAGTGAGAGGGGGAGATGGAGGGGGAGATGGAGGGGGAGATGGAGGGGGAGGGGGAGATGGAGTGAGAGTGGGAGGGAGGGATGGAGTGAGAAGATGGGAGGACTGGAGAGAGGGAAGAAGTAGACCAGGAAGTGAGGAAAGCAGTAGGAATTTTCCTAATTACACACCTTACACTGTGGTTGGTCAGGTTCCTAATGACACACCTTACACTGTGGTTGGTCAGGTTCCTAATGACACACCTTACACTGTGGTTGGTCAGGTTCCTAATGACACACCTTACACTGTGGTTGGTCAGGTTCCTAATGACACACCTTACACTGTGGTTGGTCAGGTTCCTAATGACACACCTTACACTGTGGTTGGTCAGGTTCCTAATGACACACCTTACACTGTGGTTGGTCAGGTTCCTAATGACACACCTTACACTGTGGTTGGTCAGGTTCCTAATGACACACCTTACACTGTGGTTGGTCAGGTTTCTTAACTCTCTCCCTTTCTCCCTCTCTAGGCTCTAAAGGCTGTGCAGGATTTGAGTTTGTCCACTCTCTCCTGTCTTCCTCCTCTCACACGCCACAGCAAAACCATCCCCGTACAGGCCTTTGAGGTACATGCCGACACACACTTGGAGATATATCAGTGGGTGTGGCTCGGAATTCCTAGATTGTCCAGGAAGTTTTTTTTTATGCCATGTAGCCAGTCAGATAAAGGAACAGACTGGAATGTGGAACGCCTGTCTCAATGTATAGTTCTGCCTGCTCTGTGTTGCTATCTCTGTCAGGATGTGATGGTTAGATGACTGATGTGACCAGAGTGTAGAGACTAAAGCCCTCAACGCTGTGCTCAGTGGAGCTGATAACTACTGAGTGGGTGTAATGGAAGGATGGTCACTATCAGTAACCAGGAAGTGGACGCCTCAGCTAGCTAGCGCTCTAGAGATGTAAACACCACGGCTTCCTGGGGTCATGGTCCATTTCAATTCACCATGTTGGGGTCATAGGCATTTGAATTCCATTTCAGGAATTTAAATTGGAAACCTTCCTGAATGAACTGAACTTAAATGGAACTACTTTAACTCTATGTAAACATACACTCCAGCTGAGTTGATTTAATGGGCTGGCTGAACATGATCCGAATTCAATACATTACCATGTCTAATCACTCTACACCCAGATTAACATCACTTGGTCTGTTACATGTTTATGAAGTTAGAAACAGCTGGATTTGAGAAGTTGAATGTCCATTGGTCGTAGCTCATGTGGAGCTGAACATTGATTGGTTTTCCACTCCCAGCCATTAATCCCACTCTGAGAGACATTGGCTGTGTTAGAGAGGATCAAAATGGTGACTGACTGACTTGTCTACAAACAATAATCAGGAGTTATTTATGCAAAGTCATTTGTAGATCAGTCAGTCGGCAATCGCCTGCACTGTCGGTTGTGATGTCAAACAAGCCAAATTTAAAAAAATAAAAAAATAAATTCTTGAACCGTTTATTTAACTAGGCAAGTCCGTTAAAAACAAATTCTTATTTACAATGACGGCCTACAAACAGGCCTCTTGCGGGGACGGGGGCTGGGTTTAAAAATGTTAAATAAAATAACAATATAGGACAAAACACACATCACAACAACACTACATAAAGAGAGACATACTGTAAGACAACAACAGCATGGCAGCAACACATGACAACACAACATGGTAGCAACACAACATGGTAGCAACACATGGCAACACAACATGGTAGCAACACAACATGGTAGCAACACATGGCAACACAACATGGTAGCAACACATGACAACACAACATGGTAGCAACACAACATGGTAGCAACACAACATGGTAGCAACACATGACAACACAACATGGTAGCAGCACAACATGGTAGCAACACATGACAACACAACATGGTAGCAACACAACATGGTAGCAACACAACATGGTAGCAACACATGACAACACAACATGGTAGCAGCACAACATGGTAGCAGCACAACATGGTAGCAAGACATGACAACACAACATGGTAGAAACACAACATGGTAGTAACACAACATGGCAGCAGCACAACATGGCAGCAGCACAACATGGCAGCAGCACAACATGGCAACAGCACAAAGAGCAAGAAGGTAGAAACAACAATACATCACACAAAGCAGCCACAACTGTGACTGGCAGAACGGGTGTTGTATGTGGAGGATGAGGGCTGCAGTAGATATCTCAGATAGGGGGGAGTGAGAGGGTTTTATAAATAAGCATCAACCAGTGGGTCTTGCGACAGGTATACAGAGATGACCAGTTTACAGAGGAGTATAGAGTGCAGTGATGTGTCCTATTAGGAGCATTGGTGGCAAATCTGATGTCAGAATGGTAAAGAACATCTAGCCGTTCGAGAGCACCCTTACCTGCCGATCTATAAATGATGATGTCTCTGTGATCTAGTATGGGTAGGATGGTCATCTGAATCAGGGTTAGTTTGGCAGCTGGGGTGAAAGAGGAGCGACTACGATAGAGGAAACCAAGTCTAGATTTAACTTTAGCCTGCAGCTTTGATATGTGCTGAGAGAAGGACAGTGTGCCATCTAGTTGTATGAGGTGACGACCTCAAGCTCTAAACCCTCAGAGGCAGTAGTCACAAATCACATGACCTTTTGTTTTGGAGGTGTTCAGAACAAGGTTAAGGGCAGAGAAAGCTGGTTGGACACTAAGAAAGCTTTGTTGTAGAGTGTTTAACACTGTATAATCGCCATATAAATGGATGAGAGAGCTTCCTACTGCTTGAGCTTTGTTGTTGATCACGGCCCAATAGACATGTCTGTCTGACTACTAGACTGGGGAGTTAGCAGACACAGATTACCAGTCAGTCACCTCCACTCCCCTGTGTGGTTTATACAGCGGTTGAGGGGAAACGACAGATGATTTCACACTCACTGTGTGTGGGGGTGTGTGTGTGTGTGTGTGTGTGTGTCTGGTGTGTGTGTGTGTCTGGTGTGTGTGTGTGTGTGTGTGTGTGTCTGGTGTGTGTGTGTGTGTGTGTGTGTGTCTGGTGTGTGTGTGTGTGTCTGGTGTGTGTGTGTGTGTGTCTGGTGTGTGTGTGTGTGTGTCTGGTGTGTGTGTGTGTGTGTCTGGTGTGTGTGTGTGTGTCTGGTGTGTGTGTGTGTGTGTGTGTGTGTGTGTGTGTGTGTCTGTGTGTGTGTGTGTGTGTCTGGTGTGTGTGTGTCTGGTGTGTGTGTGTGTGTGTCTGGTGTGTGTGTGTGTGGGTGTGGGTGTGTCTGGTGTGTGGGTGTGTGTGTGTGTGTGTGTCTGTGTGTCTGGTGTGTGTCTGGTGTGTGTCTGGTGTGTGTCTGGTGTGTGTGTGTGTGTGTCTGGTGTGTGGGTGTGTGTGTGTGTGTCTGGTGTGTGTGTGTGTGTCTGGTGTGTGGGTGTGTGTGTGTGTGTGTCTGGTGTGTGTGTGTGTGTCTGGTGTGTGGGTGGGTGTGTGGGTGGTGTGTGTGTCTGGTGTGTGGGTGGGTGTGTGTGTCTGGTGTGTGGGTGGGTGTGTGTGTCTGGTGTGTGGGTGGGTGTGTGTGTCTGGTGTGTGGGTGTGTGTGTGTGTGTCTGGTGTGTGGGTGGGTGTGTGGGTGGGTGTGTGTGTCTGGTGTGTGGGTGGGTGTGTGTGTCTGGTGTGTGGGTGGGTGTGTGTGTCTGGTGTGTGGGTGGGTGTGTGTGTCTGGTGTGTGTGTGTGTGTGTGTCTGGTGTGTGTGTGTGTCTGGTGTGTCGTGTGTGTGTGTGTGTCGTGTGTGTGTCTGGTGTGTCGTGTGTCTGGTGTGTCGTGTGTGTGTGTGTCGTGTGTGTGTGTGTCGTGTGTGTGTGTGTCTGGTGTGTGTGTGTGTGTGTCTGGTGTGTGTGTGTGTGTGTGTCTGGTGTGTGTGTGTGTGTGTGTCTGGTGTGTGTGTGTGTGTGTGTGTGTGTGTGTGTGTCTGGTGTGTGGGTGTGTGTGTGTGTGTCTGGTGTGTGGGTGTGTGTGTGTGTGTCTGGTGTGTGGGTGGGTGTGTGGGTGGGTGTGTGTGTCTGGTGTGTGTGGGTGGGTGTGTGTGTCTGGTGTGTGGGTGGGTGTGTGTGTCTGGTGTGTGTGTGTGTGTGTGTCTGGTGTGTGTGTGTGTCTGGTGTGTCGTGTGTGTGTCTGGTGTGTGTGTGTGTCTGGTGTGTCGTGTGTGTGTGTGTCTGGTGTGTGTGTGTGTGTGTGTGTCTGGTGTGTCTGGTGTGTCTGGTGTGTCTGGTGTGTCTGGTGTGTGTGTGTCTGGTGTGTGTGTGTCTGGTGTGTGTGTGTCTGGTGTGTGTGTGTCTGGTGTGTGTGTGTCTGGTGTGTGTGTGTGTGGCGTGTGTGTGTGTGGCGTGTGTGTGTGTGGCGTGTGTGTGGCGTGTGTCTGGTGTGTCTGGTGTGTGTGTGTCTGGTGTGTGTGTGTCTGGTGTGTGTGTGTCTGGTGTGTGTGTGTCTGGTGTGTGTGTGTCTGGTGTGTGTGTGGCTGGTGTGTGGCGTGTGTGTGGCGTGTGTGTGGCGTGTGTGTGTGTCTGGTGTGTCTGGTGTGTGTGTGTGTCTGGTGTGTGTGTGTGTGTCTGGTGTGTGTGTGTCTGGTGTGTGTGTGTCTGGTGTGTGTGTGTCTGGTGTGTGGCGTGTGTGTGGCTGGTGTGTGGCGTGTGTGTGGCGTGTGTGTGGCGTGTGTGTGGCGTGTGTGTGGCGTGTGTGTGGCTGGCGTGTGTGTGGCTGGCGTGTGTGTGGCTGGCGTGTGTGTGGCTGGCGTGTGTGTGGCTGGCGTGTGTGTGGCTGGCGTGTGTGTGTCTGGCGTGTGTGTGTCTGGCGTGTGTGTGTCTGGCGTGTGTGTGTCTGGTGTGTGTGTGTCTGGTGTGTGTGTGTGTGTGTGTGTGTGTGTGTGTGTGTGTGTGTGTGTCGTGTGTGTGTCTGGTGTGTCTGGTGTGTGTGTGTGTCGTGTGTGTGTCTGGTGTGTCTGGTGTGTGTGTGTCTGGTGTGTGTGTGTCTGGTGTGTGTGTGTCTGGTGTGTCTGGTGTGTCTGGTGTGTGTGTGTGTCTGGTGTGTGTGTGTGTCTGGTGTGTGTGTCTGGTGTGTGTCTGGTGTGTGTGTGTCTGGTGTGTGTGTGTGTGTGTGTGTCTGGTGTGTGGGTGTGTGTGTCTGGTGTGTGGGTGTGTGTGTCTGGTGTGTGGGTGTGTGTGTCTGGTGTGTGGGTGTGTGTGTCTGGTGTGTGGGTGTGTGTGTGGGTGTGTGTGGGTGGGTGTGTCTGGTGTGTGGGTGGGTGTGTGTGTCTGGTGTGTGGGTGGGTGTGTGGGTGGGTGTGTGTGGGTGGGTGTGTCTGGTGTGTGGGTGGGTGTGTGTGTCTGGTGTGTCGTGTGTGTGTGTGTGTCTGGTGTGTGTGTGTGTCTGGTGTGTCTGGTGTGTGTGTGTCTGGTGTGTGTGTGTGTGTCTGGTGTGTGTGTGTGTGTCTGGTGTGTGTCTGGTGTGTGTCTGGTGTGTGTGTGTGTGTGTCTGGTGTGTGTGTGTGTGTGTCTGGTGTGTGTGTGTGTGTGTCTGGTGTGTGTGTGTGTGTCTGTGTGTGTCTGGTGTGTCTGTGTGTGTCTGGTGTGTCTGTGTGTGTCTGGTGTGTCTGTGTCTGGTGTGTCTGTGTCTGGTGTGTGTGTGTCTGGTGTGTGTGTGGCGTGTGTGTGGCGTGTGTGTGTGGCTGGTGTGTGTGTAGCTGGTGTGTGTGTCGTGTGTGTCGTGTGTGTGTGTGTGTGTGTGTGTGTGTCTGGTGTGTGTGTGTCTGGTGTGTGTGTGTCTGGTGTGTGTGTGTCTGGTGTGTGTGTGTCTGGTGTGTGTGTGTGTCTGGTGTGTGTGTGTGTCTGGTGTGTGTGTGTGTCTGGTGTGTGTGTGTGTCTGGTGTGTGTGTGTGTCTGGTGTGTGTGTGTGTCTGGGTGTGTGTGTGTGTGTGTGTGTGTGTGTGTGTGTGTGTGTGTGTGTGTCTGGTGTGTGTGTGTGTGTCTGGTGTGTGTGTGTCTGGTGTGTGTGTGTGTGTGTCTGGTGTGTGTGTCTGGTGTGTGTGTGTGTGTGTCTGGTGTGTGTGTCTGGTGTGTGTGTGTGAGAGTCTGGTGTGTGTGTGTGTGTGTGTGGTGTCTGGTGTGTGTGTGTGGGTGTGTGTGTGTGTGTCTGGTGTGTGTGTGTGAGAGTCTGGTGTGTGTGTGTGAGAGTCTGGTGTGTGTGTGTGAGAGTCTGGTGTGTGTGTGTGAGAGTCTGGTGTGTGTGTGTGAGAGTCTGGTGTGTGTGTGTGAGAGTCTGGTGTGTGTGTGTGGTGTCTGGTTTGGGTGTGTTGACCTCTTTTTTTTTTTTGTTGCCACTTCCTGTTTGCAGGGGAAGAAGTGTGTTGGTGAGATGGGTGAGGGGGGAGGGGTGGGGGGCTTCCAGAGAGAGCTGTTCTGTAACTGCACTGAGCTCTGTGATGTTGTTGCCTTTTATTGATGTTTTTATTGTTATTGATACTACAAGATATAGGATACATTTCACTGAGAACCCAGATGACATTGTTGACATGGAATGCTATTGCCAACATGCAGGATAGTTTAGTGAACTTGTGAAGCTGACTGTGTCAACCCACTGACTCCCCCTGGTGGTGACACCTGTAGTATTACCTCTCTTATTAGGCTCTAGTTTATTATGTGGAGAATGAATTCAGATTGTATCCTGTTTGTCTCTGTGTCTGTCTGTGTGCGTCTGTCTGTTTGTAACCCCTCTGTCCCATCTGTCTGTCTGTCCCCTCCAGGTGAAGTTGGATGTGTACCTGGCAGACCTGACTAAGATCGGGAAGAGTCAGAAGCACAGTCTGTCTGTGGACGTGGAGGGAGGGATGCTAGTGGTGATGAAGAAGATGAAGGACAACCAGGAGGACTGGAACACCTTCACACACCACAAGAGTGAGGACACAGATAGATATATATATATATATATACACACACACACACACACAGTGAGGGGAAAAAAGTATTTGATCCCCTGCTGATTTTGTACGTTTGCCCACTGACAAAGAAATGATCAGTCTATCATTTTAATGGTAGGTTTATTTGAACAGTGAGAGACAGAATAACAACAAAAAAATCCAGAAAAATGCATGTGAAAAATTTTATAAATGAAATTGCATTTGAATGAGGGAAATAAGTATTTGATCCCCTCTCAATCAGAAAGATTTCTGTCTCCCAAGTGTCTTTTATACAGGTAACGAGCTGAGATTAGGAGCACACTCTTAAAGGGAGTGCTCCTAATCTCAGTTTGTGACCTGTACAAAATACACCTGTCCACAGAAGCAATCAATCAGATTCCAAACTCTCCACCATGGCCAAGACCAAAGAGCTCTCCAAGGATGTCAGGGACAAGATTGTAGACCTACACAAGGCTGGAATGGGCTACAAGACCATCGCCAAGCAGCTTGGTGAGAAGGTGACAACAGTTGTGCGATTATTCGCAAATGGAAGAAACACAAAAGAACTGTCAATCTCCCTCGGCCTGGGGCTCCATGCAAGATCTCACCTCGTGGAGTTGCAATGATCATGAGAACGGTGAGGAATCAGCCCAGAACTACACGGTAAGATCTTGTCAATGATCTCAAGGCAGCTGGGACCATAGTCACCAAGAAAACAATTGGTAACACACTACGCCGTGAAGGACTGAAATCCTGCAGCGCCCGCAAGGTCCCCCTGCTCAAGAAAGCACATATACATGCCCGTCTGAAGTTTGCCAATGAACATCTGAATAATTCAGAGGACATCTGGGTGAAAGTCTTGTGGTCAGATGAGACCAAAATGGAGCTCTTTGGCCTCAACTCGTTGTGTTTGGAGGAGGAGGAATGCTGCCTATGACCCCAAGAACACCATCCCCACCGTCAAACATGGAGGTGGAAACATTATGCTTTGGGGGTGTTTTTCTGCTAAGGGGACAGGACAACTTCACCGCATCAAAGGGACGATGGACGGGGCCATGTACCGTCAAATCTTGGGTGAGAACCTCCTTCCCTCAGCCAGGGCATTGAAAATGTGTCGTGGATGGTTATTCCAGCATGACAATGACCCAAAACACACGGCCAAGGCAACAAAGGAGTGGCTCAAGAAGAAGCACATTAAGGTCCTGGAGTGGCCTAGCCAGTCTCCAGACCTTAATCCCATAGAAAATCTGTGGAGGGAGCTGAAAGTTCGAGTTGCCAAACGTCAGCCTCAACCTTAATGACTTGGAGAAGATCTGCAAAGAGGAGTGGGACAAAATCCCTCCTGAGATGTGTGCTAACCTGGTGGCCAACTACAAGAAACGTCTGACCTCTGATTGCCAACAAGGGTTTTGCCACCAAGTACTAAGTCATGTTTTGCAGAGGGGTCAAATACTTATTTCCCTCATTAAAATGCAATTCCATTTATAACATTTTTCACATGCGTTGTTATTCTGTCTCTCACTGTTCAAATAAACCTACCATTAAAATTATAGACTGATAATTTCTTTGTCAGTGGGCAAACATACAAAATCAGCAGGGGATCTAATACTTTTTTCCCTCACTGTGTGTGTGTGTGTGTGTGTGTGTGTGTGTGTGTGTGTGTGTGTGTGTATATATATATATATATACACACACACACACACACACACACACACACACACACATATATATACAGTGGGGGAAAAAAAGTATTTAGTCAGCCACCAATTGTGCAAGTTCTCTCACTTAAAAAGATGAGAGAGGCCTGTAATTTTCATCATAGGTACACTTCAACTATGACAGACAAAATGAGAAAAAGAAATCCAGAAAATCACATTGTAGGATTTTTTATTTATTTATTTGCAAATTATGGTGGAAAATAAGTATTTGGTCAATAACAAAAGTTTATCTCAATACTTTGTTATATACCCTTTGTTGGCAATGACAGAGGTCAAACGCTTTTCTGTAAGTCTTCACAAGGTTTTCACACACTGTTGCTGGTATTTTGGCCCATTCCTCCATGCAGATCTCCTCTAGAGCAGTGATGTTTTGGGGCTGTCGCTGGGCAACACGGACTTTCAAGGATTTTCTATGGGGTTGAGATCTGGAGACTGGCTAGGCCACTCCAGGACCTTGAAATGCTTCTTCTGAAGCCACTCCTTCGTTCGGGCGGTGTGTTTGGGATCATTGTCATGCTGAAAGACCCAGCCACGTTTCATCTTCAATGCCCTTGCTGATGGAAGGAGGTTTTCACTCAAAATCTCACGATACATGGCCCCATTCATTCTTTCCTTTACACGGATCAGTCGTCCTGGTCCCTTTGCAGAAAAACAGCCCCAAGGCATGATGTTTCCACCCCCATGCTTCACAGTTGGTATGGTGTTCTTTGGATGCAACTCAGCATTCTTTGTCCTCCAAACACGACGAGTTGAGTTTTTACCAAAAAGTTCTATTTTGGTTTCATCTGACATTCTCCCAATCCTCATCTGGATCATCCAAATGCTCTCTAGCAAACTTTAGACGGGCCTGAACATGTACTGGCTTAAGCAGGGGGACACGCCTGGCACTGCAGGATTTGAGTCCCTGGCGGCGTAGTGTGTTACTGATGGTAGGCTTTGTTACTTTGGTCCCAGCTCTCTGCAGGTCATTCACTAGGTCCCCGTGTGGTTCTGGGATTTTTCTCACCGTTCTTGCGATCATTTTGACCCCACGGGGTGAGATCTTGCGTGGAGCCCCAGATCGAGGAAGATTATCAGTGGTCTTGTATGACTTCCATTTCCTAATAATTGCTCCCACAGTTGATTTCTTCAAACCAAGCTGCTTACCTATTGCAGATTCAGTCTTCCCAACCTGGTGCAGGTCTACAATTTGGTTTCTGGTGTCCTTTGACAGCTCTTTGGTCTTGGCCATAGTGGAGTTTGGAGTGTGACTGTTTGAGGTTGTGGACATGTGTCTTTTATACTTATAACAAGTTCAAACAGGTGCCATTAATACAGGTAATGAGTGGAGGACAGAGGAGCCTCTTAAAGAAGAAGTTACAGGTCTGTGAGAGCCAGAAATCTTGCTTGTTTGTATGTGACCAAATACTTATTTTCCACCATAATTTGCAAATAAATTCATAAAAAATCCTACAATGTGATTTTCTGGATTTGTTTTCCTCATTTTGTCTGTCATAGTTGAAGTGTACCAATGATGAAAATTACAGACCTCTCTCATCTTTTTAAGTGAGAGAACTTGCACAATTGGTGGCTGACTAAATACTTTTTTGCCCCACTATATATATATATGTATATATATATATATATATATATATACACACACACACACACACACACACACACACACACACACACACACACACACACGACAAGGGTGAGGCCTCACACACTCCTCTTTCTCACTCGGTCTTTCTCTCCGTGTTTCTCTCCCTCAGTCCGTCAGCTGATCAAGTCTCAGCGGGTTCAGAACAAGCTGGGCATCGTGTTTGAGAAGGACAAGGAGAAGAGCCAGAGGAAAGACTTCATCTTCGCCAGCGCTAAGGTACACACACACACACACACACACACAAGGAAGCATCTCGGGTCAAGCATATCTATATTCTAGTAAATATTTGTGTACATATTCACAATGGTTTATCTCTCTTGTACGAAAGGCTGTGAAGAAACACATTAAGCAATATGGCAATTCCACGGTAACAAACAAACTCTATGCACAAAGACTACCTTTAACAGTTTCCACTGAAAAACCAAAGCTCATTTACTTGAAGAACAGTGTAGATGCAAAGTTTGTTAACATTGTGACGGTTGATGCTGTTGGCGTCGTGACGGTTGGTGCTGTTGGCGGTTGGTGCTGTTGGCGTCGTGGCGGTTGGTGCTGTTGGCGTCGTGGCGGTTGGTGCTGTTGGCGTCGTGGCGGTTGGCGTCGTGACGGTTGGTGCTGTTGGCGTCGTGACTGTTGGTGCTGTTGGTGTCGTGACGGTTGGTGCTGTTGGCGGTTGGCGCTGTTGGCGTCGTGACGGTTGGCGCTGTTGGCGGTTGGTGTCGTGGCGGTTGCCGCTGTTGGTGTCGTGGCGGTTGGTGTCGTGGCGGTTGGCGCTGTTGGCGTCGTGGCGGTTGGTGTCGTGGCGGTTGGCGTCGTGGCGGTTGGTGTCGTGGCGGTTGGCGCTGTTGGCGTCGTGGCGGTTGGCGTCGTGGCGGTTGGCGCTGTTGGCGTCGTGGCGGTTGGTGTCGTGGCGGTTGGCGCTGTTGGCGTCGTGGCGGTTGGCGTCGTGGCGGTTGGCGCTGTTGGCGTCGTGGCGGTTGGCGCTGTTGGCGTCGTGGCGGTTGGCGCTGTTTGTGTCGTGGCGGTTGGTGCTGTCGGTGGTTGGCGCTGTTGGCATCGTGGCGGTTGGCACTGTTGGCGTCGTGGCGGTTGGTGCTGTCGTGGCGGTTGGTGCTGTCGTGGCGGTTGGCGCTGTCGGCGTCGTGGCGGTTGGCGCTGTCATGGCGGTTGGCGCTGTTGGCGTCGTGGCGGTTGGCGCTGTTGGCGTCGGGGCGGTTGGCGCTGTTGGCGTCGGGCGTTTGGCGCTGTTGGCGTCGTGGCGGTTGGCGCTGTTGGCGGTTGGTGCTGTTGGCGTTGTGACGGTTGGCGCAGTTGGCGTCGTGGCGGTTGGCGCTGTTGGCGTCGTGGCGGCTGGTGTCGTGACGGTTGGCGCTGGTGTCGTGGCGGTTGGCGCTGGTGTCGTGGCGGTTGGCGCTGTTGGCGTCGGGGCTGTTGGCGTTTGGCGCTGTTGGCGTCGTGGCGGTTGGCGCTGTTGGCGTCGTGGCGGTTGGCGCTGTTGGCGTCGTGGCGGTTGGCGCTGTTGGCGTCGTGGCGTTTAGCGTCGTGGCGGTTGGCGCTGTTGTCGTCGTGGCGGTTGGCGCTGTCGTGGCGGTTGGCGCTGTTGGCATCGTGGCGGTTGGCACTGTCGGCGTCGTGGTGGTTTGTGCTGTCGTGGCGGTTGGCGCTGTTGGCGCGTCGGCGCTGTTGGCGTCGTGGCGGTTGGCGCTGTTGGCGTCGTGGCGCTGTTGGCGTCGTGGCGGTTGGCGCTGTCGTGGTGGTTGGCGCTGTTGGCGTCGTGGCGGTTGGCGCTGTCGGCGGTTGGCGCTGTTGGCATCGTGGCGGTTGGCACTGTCTGCGTCGTGGTGGTTTGTGCTGTCGTGGCGGTTGGCGCTGTTGGCGTCGTGGCGCTGTTGGCGTCGTGGCGGTTGGCGCTGTTGGCGTCGTGGCGCTGTTGGCGTCGTGGCGGTTGGCGCTGTCGTGGTGGTTGGCGCTGTCGGCGTTGTGGCGGTTGGTGCTGTCGGCGTTGTGGCGGTTGGCGCTGTCGTGGCGGTTGGCGCTGTTGGCGTCGTGGCGGTTGGCGCTGTTGGTGTCGTGGCGGTTGGTGCTGTCGTGGCGGTTGGTGCTGTCGTGGCGGTTGGCGCTGTTGGCGTCGTGGCGGTTGGCGCTGTCGGCGTCGTGGCGGTTGGTGCTGTCGTGGCGGTTGGCGCTGTTGGCGTCGTGGCGGTTAGCGTCGTGGCGGTTGGCGCTGTTGGCGTCGTGGCGGTTGGCGCTGTTGTCGTCGTGGCGGTTGGCGCTGTCGTGGCGGTTGGCGCTGTTGGCGTCGTGGCGGTTGGCGCTGTTGGCGTCGTGGCGCTGTTGGCGTCGTGGCGGTTGGCGCTGTCGTGGTGGTTGGCGCTGTTGGCGTCGTGGCGGTTGGCGCTGTCGGCGGTTGGCGCTGTTGGCATCGTGGCGGTTGGCACTGTCGGCGTCGTGGTGGTTTGTGCTGTCGTGGAGGTTGGCGCTGTTGGCGTCGTGGCGGTTGGCGTCGTGGCGGTTGGCGCTGTTGGCGTCGTGGCGCTGTTGGCGTCGTCGTGGTGGTTGGCGCTGTTGGCGTCGTGGCGGTTGGCGCTGTCGGCGGTTGGCGCTGTTGGCATCGTGGCGGTTGGCACTGTCGGCGTCGTGGTGGTTTGTGCTGTCGTGGAGGTTGGTGCTGTCGGCGTTGTGGCGGTTGGCGCTGTCGTGGCGGTTGGCGTCGTGGCGGTTGGCGCTGTTGGTGTCGTGGCGGTTGGTGCTGTCGTGGCGGTTGGCGCTGTTGGCGTCGTGGCGGTTGGCGCTGTCGGCGTCGTGGCGGTTGGCGCTGTCGGGGCGGTTGGCGCTGTTGGCGTCGTGGCGGTTGGCGCTGTCGGCGTCGTGGCGGTTGGTGCTGTCGTGGCGGTTGGCGCTGTTGGCGTCGTGGCGGTTGGCGCTGTTGGCGTCGTGGCGGTTGGCGCTGTTGGCGCTGTCGGGGCGGTTGGCGCTGTTGGCGCTGTCGGGGCGTTTGGCGCTGTTAGCGTCGGGGCGTTTGGCGCTGTTGGCGTCGTGGCGGTTGGCACTGTTGGCGGTTGGTGCTGTTGGCGTTGTGACGGTTGGCGTCGTGGCGGTTGGCGCTGTTGGCGTCGTGGCGGCTGGTGTCGTGACGGTTGGCGCTGTTGGCGCTGGGGCTGTTGGCGTTTGGCGCTGTTGGCGTCGTGGCGGTTGGCGCTGTTGGTGTCGTGGCGGTTGGTGTCGTGACGGTTGGTGCTGTTGGCGTCGTGGCGGTTGGCGCTGTAGGTGGCGGTTGGCGCTGTTGGCGTCGTGGCGGTTGGCGCTGTTGGCGTCGTGGCGGTTGGCGCTGTTGGCGTCGTGGCGGTTGGCGCTGTTGGCGTCGTGGCGGTTGGCGCTGTTGGCGTCGTGGCGGTTGGCGCTGTCGTGGCGGTTGGCGCTGTTGGCGTCGTGGCGGTTGGCGCTGTCGGCGGTTGGCGCTGTTGGCATCGTGGCGGTTGGCACTGTCGGCGTCGTGGTGGTTTGCGCTGTCGTGGAGGTTGGTGCTGTCGGCGTTGTGGCGGTTGGCGCTGTCGTGGCGGTTGGCGCTGTTGGCGTCGTGGCGGTTGGCGCTGTTGTCGTTGTGGCGGTTGGTGCTGTCGGCGTCGTGGCGGTTGGCGCTGTCGTGGCGTTTGGCGCTGTTGGCGTCGTGGCGGTTGGCGCTGTTGGCGTCGTGGCGGTTGGCGCTGTTGGCGTCGTGGCGGTTGGCGCTGTTGGCGTCGTGGCGGTTGGCGCTGTTGGCGTCGTGGCAGTTGGCGTCGTGGCGGTTGGCGCTGTTGTCGTCGTGGCGGTTGGCGCTGTCGTGGCGGTTGGCGCTGTCGTGGCGGTTGGCGCTGTTGGCGTCGTGGCGGTTGGCGCTGTCGTGGCGGTTGGCGCTGTTGGCGTCGTGGCGGTTGGCGCTGTCGTGGCGGTTGGCGCTGTTGGCGTCGTGGCGGTTGGTGCTGTCGTGGCGGTTGGCGCTGTTGTCGTCGTGGCGGTTGGCGCTGTCGGCGTCGTGGCGGTTGGCGCTGTCGTGGCGGTTGGCGTCGTGGCGGTTGGCGCTGTTGGCGTCGTGGCGGTTGGCGTCGTGGGGGTTGGCGCTGTTGGCGTCGTCATTCTGTTACCAAACTTTGCATCTTTGCATCTGCAAGTATTAATGGGTTCTCAGCATCACTCGGTTACCATGGAATTGCCCAATACCAAACTATAATATATACAGTCCACCATATCCTTCATTTTAGACACACACATACTAACTGTACGCTGTGCGTGTTGTCAGAAGCGGGAGGCATTTTGTCAGCTGCTGCAGCTGATGAAGAACAAACATTCCAACCAGGATGAACCAGACATGATCTCCATCTTTATAGGGACCTGGAACATGGGTGAGCGCTCACACTCACTCACGCAGTGACGGGCCACAAATAACCATCAAACCTCCTAAAATGAGGAGAATATTCCATTAGGTCTAGAAGTCTTCTTAACCTTGGAACAATTGTCGTGTGTGTGTGTGTGTGTGTGTGTGTGTGTAGGTTCTGTGCCCTCCCCCAAGGCGGTGGGTTCTTGGCTGTTGTGTCGTGGGCTGGGGAAGACGCTGGATGAGATGACCGTAACTATTCCTCATGACCTCTACGTGTTTGGAACGCAGGAGAACTCTGTGTGTGACCGTGAGTGGGTCGACTCACTCCGCAGCGCACTCAAAGAACACACAGAGCTGGATTACAAACCGGTGAGAGAGAGGTGGAATGGAGCTCTGGTCAATGGTAGTCCACTACATGGGGAATAAGGTTTTAGGGATTGTCCCGTTGGGGGATAAGGTGGTGGTAGGGATTGTCCCGTTGGGGGATAAGGTGGTGGTAGGGATTGTCCCGTTGGGGGATAAGGTGGTGGTAGGGATTGTCCCGTTGGGGGATAAGGTGGTGGTAGGGATTGTCCCGTTGGGGGATAAGGTGGTGGTAGGGATTGTCCCGTTGGGGATAAGGTGGTGGTAGGGATTGTCCGTTGGGGGATAAGGTGGTGGTAGGGATTGTCCCGTTGGGGGATAAGGTGGTGGTAGGGATTGTCCCGTTGGGGGATAAGGTGGTGGTAGGGATTGTCCCGTTGGGGGATAAGGTGGTGGTAGGGATTGTCCTGCTGGGGATAAGGTGATGGTAGGGATTGTCCTGCTGGGGGATAAGGTGGTGGTAGGGATTGTCCCGTTGGGGATAAGGTGGTGGTAGGGATTGTCCCGTTGGGGGATAAGGTGGTGGTAGGGATTGTCCCGTTGGGGGATAAGGTGGTGGTAGGGATTGTCCCGTTGGGGGATAAGGAGCCTGATCTGAGAAGCATCATGGTAGAATGGTTGGGTTTGCTCCTGAGGTTAACTTCATGTTACTCTGTTCTGCTCTCCTGGGTTCTAGATCGCGGTCCAGACTCTGTGGAACATTAAGATAGCGGTGCTGGTGAAACCAGAACATGAAAACCGCATCAGTCATGTGGGAGTGTCCAGTGTTAAAACGGGCATTGCTAATACGCTGGGTAAGATCTCGCTCTCTCAATCTCTCCCTCACACTAACAAACAATCCACTATATTCATGCTGTATGTTTGTTCTTTCTTGTTGCTAGGTAACAAAGGGGCAGTGGGCGTGTCTTTCATGTTTAATGGAACTTCCTTCGGCTTTGTGAACTGTCACCTGACCTCAGGCAACGAAAAGATTGGCAGGTACGCACACACTCCTCTTCTGCATTCAAATGTAAAACTATACAGTATGTATCATCATGTGGAGTTTGACAGGACTCCATATTAGCACCAAACTCAGAGGTCATAAGTAGTATACTAAAGAGGGGATAGGGTGCTCTTCACCACTCTTCCTCTCCAACCCCTTCCCTGACCCTTGATCCCTGCAGGAGGAACCAGAACTACCTGGATATCCTGCGGCTGCTCTCTCTAGGAGATAAACAGCTGAGCTCCTTTGACATCTCTCTACGCTTCACACACCTCTTCTGGCTGGGAGACCTCAACTACAGGCTGGACATGGACATACAGGTACCCTAATATATACACACACACAAACCCATGGACACACACATACAAGGAGACACATGCACAAACACACACGCATGGATGCAGGCGCACACACACTCTCTCTCTCTCTCTCTCTCTCTCTCTCTCTCTCTCTCTCAGGAGATCCTGAACTACATCAACAGGAAAGAGTTTGATCCTCTGCTGAAGGTGGACCAGCTCAACCTGGAGAGAGAGAAGAACAAGGTGTTTCTGCGCTTCGGTCAGTCACACACACACACTCCTTCCCCTCATTCTCTATGTGCTCTGTTGTCCTCTGTGAAAGATTTTGTTATAATGTGTGTTTGTGTATCCTGTGTGACAGCGGAGGAGGAGATATCCTACCCACCCACCTACCGTTATGAACGCGGGTCTAGGGACACATACGTGTGGCAGAAACAGAAGGCCACAGGGGTACACACACACACACACACACACACACACACACACAGCTTTATTTTTGTGAATTTTCTAGACTTTTTGCGGAGTAAACATAGGGTTATGGAAAATCCCATTTTCCGTAACCCTAAACCTAACTCCGTAAAGTGGTAATCAGCAGTAGAAACAATAACAAAGCATACTCCCCTGTTTCAGTAAAAGGCTGAGGCTGGAGAAATGTAACCACTCTCAAATTCATAGACAGAGCTGTGGATGCAAGGACTGACCATCCATGATATCAAAAGTATAGTTTTACACTATATAGCCTCAAAATATGGTTATGTTTACATTTACTTGAACAAACATGGGAGTTAAACAATCTTATATTTGGGGTTCTGATATGGTTCGACAGTTAAACT
Source organism: Brachymystax lenok tsinlingensis (assembly GCA_030435695.1). Taxonomy (NCBI): domain Eukaryota; kingdom Metazoa; phylum Chordata; class Actinopteri; order Salmoniformes; family Salmonidae; genus Brachymystax; species Brachymystax lenok. Next base: position 43,410,889 of record CM059816.1, read on the forward strand.
AAGTTCATGAGGCATTTATAAGTTGTTCTTCAAGAATCAATGGGTACATATCATACGTTTTGAAGTACAACAATGGATGTAGCAACTGCTGATTGCCCCTTTAAGCCTAAAATAGCATTTTATCAAATTCAGGATAAAGTCTCGTCTTTTCACACAAATACAGTCATGGCCAAACGATTTGAGAATGACACATATGAATTTCCACAAAGTTTGTTGCTTCAGTGTCTTTAGATATTTTTGTCAGATGTTACTATGGAATACTGAAGTATAATTACAAGCATTTCATAATTGTCAAAGGCTTTTATTGACAATTACATAAAGTAGATGCAAAGAGACAATATTTGCAGTGTTGACCCTTCTTTTTCAAGACCTCTGCAATCTGCCCTGGCATGCTGTCAATTAACTTCTGGGCCACATCCTGACTGATGGCAGCCCATTCTTGCATAATCAATGCTTGGAGTTTGTCAGAATTTGTGGGTTTTTATTTGTCCACCCGCCTCTTGAGGATTGACCACAAGTTCTCAATGGGATTAAGGTCTGGGGAGTTTCCTGGCCATGGACCCAAAATATCGATGTTTTGTTCCCCAAGCCACTTAGTTATCACTTTTGCCTTATGGCAAGGTGCTCCATCATGCTGGAAAAGGCATTGTTCGTCACCAAACAGTTCCTGGATGGTTGGGAGAAGTTGCTTTCAGAGGATGTGTTGGTACCATTCTTTATTCATGGCTGTGTTCTTAGGCAAAATTGTGAGTGAGCCCACTCCCTTGGCTGAGAAGCAACCCTACACATGAATGGTCTCAGGATGCTTTACTGTTGGCATGACACAGGACTGATGGTATTGCTCACCTTGTCTTCTCCGGACAAGCTTTTTTCCGGATGCCCCAAACAATCGGAAAGGGGATTACCCCAGTCCTCAGCAGTCCAATCCCTGTACCTTTTGCAGAATATCAGTCTGTCCCTGATGTTTTTCCTGGAGAGAAGTGGCTTCTTTGCTGCCCTTCTTGACCCCAGGCCATCCTTCAAAAGTCTTCGCCTCACTGTGCGTGCAGATGCACTCACACCTGTCTGCTGCCATTCCTGAGCAAGCTCTGTACTGGGTGTGCCCCGATCCCGCAGCTGAATCAAGTTTAGGAGACAGTCCTGGCGCTTGCTGGACTTTCTTGGGCGCCCTGAAGCCTTCTTCATAACAATTGAACCGTTCTCCTTGAAGTTCTTGATGATCCGATAAATGGTTGATTTAGGTGGAATCTTACTGGAAGAAATATCCTTGCCTGTGAAGCCCTTTTTGTGCAAAGCAATGATGATGGCACGTGTTTCCTTGCAGGTAACCATGTTTGAAAGAGGAAGAACAATGATTCCAAGCACCACCTTCCTTTTGAAGCGTCCAGTCTGTTATTCGAACTCAATCAGCATGACAGAGTGATCTCCAGCCTTGTCCTCGTCAACACTCACACCTGTGTTAATGAGAGAATCACTGACATGATGTCAGCTGGTCCTTTTGTGGCAGGGCTGAAATGCAATGTTTTGGGGGGGATTCAGTTCGTTTGCATGGCAAAGAGGGACTTTACAATTAATTGCAATTCATCTGATCACTCTTCATGACATTCTGGAGTATATGCAAATTGCCATCATACAAACTAAGGCAGCAGACTTTGTGAAAATTTATATTTGTGTAATTCTCAACTTTTGGCCACGACTGTACACACACGCATACACACAGGCTCAGATGGAGAGATCTCTGTTCATGCTAATCTCCCTTTCTCTTCTTCCACCCTCTCTCTCTTCAGATGAGGACTAACGTCCCCTCTTGGTGTGACAGGATCCTATGGAAGTCATACCCTGAGACTCACATTGTCTGTAACTCCTATGGTGAGTCCCTGCATCTTCAGCAACTCTGTACAACAAAGAGTTGCAGTCTGTTTTGGAATGGGCGGCCAGTAATAAACTGGTCCTGAACATCTCTAAAACTAAGAGCATTATATTTGGTACACATCATTCCCTAAGTTCTAGACCGCCGCCGCTGAATCTGGTAATGAATGGTGTGGCCGATGAACAAGTTGAGGACACTAAATTCATTATTGGTACCTTAGATTGTAAACTGTCATGGTCAAAACATATAGATTCAATGGTTGTAAAGATTGGGAGAGGTCTGACCGTAATAAAGAGATGCGCTGCTTTTTGACACCACACTCCACAAAGCAAGTCCTGCAGGCACTAGTTTTATCTTAGCTTGATTATTGTCCAGTCGTGTGGTCCAGTGCTGCAAGGGAAGACTTAGTTAAGCTGCAGCTGGCCCAGAACAGAGCGACACGTTGTGCTCTTCATTGTAATCAAAGGGCTGATATAAATACTATGCATGACGGGCTCTCTTATTTTTAAACTCTTGGCTAAGAGTTGAGGAGAGACTGACTGCATCACTTCTTATTTTTATATGAAACGTGTTAAAAATCCCAAATTGTTTGCATAGTCAACTTACACACAGCTCTGACACGCACACTTACCCCACCAGACATGCCACCAGGGGTCTTTTCACAGTCCCCGAATCCAGAACAAATTCAAGAAAGCGTACAGTATTATATAGAGCCCTTATTGCATGGAACTTCCATCCATCTCATATTGCTCAAATAAACAGCAAACCTGGTTTCAAAAAACAGATAAAGCAACACCTCACAACACAACTTCCCTATTTGATCTAGGGATGCCCAACCCTCTTCCTGGAGATCTACTGTCCTGTAGGTTTTCAGTCCAACCCTCTTCCTGGAGATCTACTGTCCTGTAGGTTTTCAGTCCAACCCTCTTCCTGGAGATCTACTGTCCTGTAGGTTTTCAGTCCAACCCTCTTCCTGGAGATCTACTGTCCTGTAGGTTTTCAGTCCAACCCTCTTCCTGGAGATCTACTGTCCTGTAGGTTTTCAGTCCAACCCTCTTCCTGGAGATCTACTGTCCTGTAGGTTTTCAGTCCAACCCTCTTCCTGGAGATCTACTGTCCTGTAGGTTTTCAGCCCAACCCTCTTCCTGGAGATCTACTGTCCTGTAGGTTTTCAGTCCAACCCTCTTCCTGGAGATCTACTGTCCTGTAGGTTTTCAGTCCAACCCTCTTCCTGGAGATCTACTGTCCTGTAGGTTTTCAGCCCAACCCTCTTCCTGGAGATCTACTGTCCTGTAGGTTTTCGGTCCAACCCTCTTCCTGGAGATCTACTGTCCTGTAGGTTTTCGGTCCAACCCTCTTCCTGGAGATCTACTGTCCTGTAGGTTTTCGGTCCAACCCTCTTCCTGGAGATCTACTGTCCTGTAGGTTTTCGGTCCAACCCTCTTCCTGGAGATCTACTGTCCTGTAGGTTTTCGGTCCAACCCTCTTCCTGGAGATCTACTGTCCTGTAGGTTTTCGGTCCAACCCTCTTCCTGGAGATCTACTGTCCTGTAGGTTTTCAGTCCAACCCTCTTCCTGGAGATCTACTGTCCTGTAGGTTTTCAGCCCAACCCTCTTCCTGGAGATCTACTGTCCTGTAGGTTTCGGTCCAACCCTCTTCCTGGAGATCTACTGTCCTGTAGGTTTTCGGTCCAACCCTCTTCCTGGAGATCTACTGTCCTGTAGGTTTTCGGTCCAACCCTCTTCCTGGAGATCTACTGTCCTGTAGGTTTCGGTCCAACCCTCTTCCTGGAGATCTACTGTCCTGTAGGTTTTCGGTCCAACCCTCTTCCTGGAGATCTACTGTCCTGTAGGTTTTCGGTCCAACCCTCTTCCTGGAGATCTACTGTCCTGTAGGTTTTCGGTCCAACCCTCTTCCTGGAGATCTACTGTCCTGTAGGTTTTCGGTCCAACCCTCTTCCTGGAGATCTACTGTCCTGTAGGTTTTCGGTCCAACCCTCTTCCTGGAGATCTACTGTCCTGTAGGTTTTCAGTCCAACCCTCTTCCTGGAGATCTACTGTCCTGTAGGTTTTCAGTCCAACCCTCTTCCTGGAGATCTACTGTCCTGTAGGTTTTCAGTCCAACCCTCTTCCTGGAGGTCTACTGTCCTGTAGGTTTTCAGTCCAACCCTCTTCCTGGAGGTCTACTGTCCTGTAGGTTTTCAGTCCAACCCTCTTCCTGGAGATCTACTGTCCTGTAGGTTTTCAGTTCAACCCTCTTCCTGGAGATCTACTGTCCTGTAGGTTTTCAGTCCAACCCTCTTCCTGGAGATCTACTGTCCTGTAGGTTTTCAGTCCAACCCTCTTCCTGGAGATCTACTGTCCTGTAGGTTTTCAGTCCAACCCTCCTCCTGGAGATCTACTGTCCTGTAGGTTTTCAGTCCAACCCTCTTCCTGGAGATCTACTGTCCTGTAGGTTTTCAGTCCAACCCTCCTCCTGGAGATCTACTGTCCTGTAGGTTCAGTCCAACCCTCTTCCTGGAGATCTACTGTCCTGTAGGTTCAGTCCAACCCTCTTCCCGGAGATCTACTGTCCTGTAGGTTCAGTCCAACCCTCTTCCTGGAGATCTACTGTCCTGTAGGTTCAGTCCAACCCTAATGTAGCGTATCTGAGTCAGCTAGTTAAGATCTTGTTGCGCAGCTAATTAGTAGAATCAGGTGTGTTAAATTAGGATTGGACTGAAAACTCACAAGACTGTAGATCTCCAGGAAGATGGTTGGGCAGCCCTGACCTAGTTAGTTTGTGTGTATTGATATGTAGGCTACGTGTGCCTTTAAAAAAAATGTATGTAGTTCTGTCCTTGTCTAATGATGTTCTGTATAATGTCATGTTTTGTGTGGACCCCAGGAAGAGTAGCTACTGCTTTTGCAACAGCTTATGGGAATCCTAATAAAATACCAAATGCCATTTTTTTTGTTGTTGATTAAATCATGTTTCCCTCTCAGGCTGTACAGATGACATGGTGACCAGTGACCACTCACCAGTGTTTGGTACATTTGAGGTGGGGGTCACCTCGCAGTTCGTCTCCAAGAAAGGTACGGCCACTCACTATGATGACTAGACAAGGGGGTTGATCATCTCACCATAACCCAAGAGGTTTTAACGCTGTTTCTCTCCCTGCCTCTCTCTCCAGGTCTGCCTAAGTCCTCTGAACAGGCCTATATAGAGTTTGAGAATATTGAGGCCATAGTGAAGACGGCCAGCAGAACCAAGTTCTTCATCGAGTTCTACTCTACCTGCCTGGAGGGTGAGACATACGCATATATATACATACATACATACATACACACACCTACACACACCTTCACACACAAAGTTCTACTCTAGAGACGTAATGACATGCATTTCAACACCCCCTCTCTCCCTTCACACTCCCTCTCTCTCCCTTCACACTCCCTCTCTCCCTTCACACTCCCTCTCTCCCTTCACACCCCCTCTCTCTCTCTTCACACTCCCTCTCTCTCTCTTCACACTCCCTCTCTCCCTTTCCCTCTCTCCATAGAGTTTAAGAAGAGTTATGAGAATGACAGTCAGAGCAGTGACAACGTCAACTTCCTGCGTGTGGGCTGGTCCAATAAGCAGCTGACCACGCTGAAGCCCCTCCTCTCTGAGATAGAATATCTCCAGGACCAACACCTGCTGCTCACCGTCAAATCACTGGATGGATACGAGTCTTATGGTACCACTGGCTGTGTGTGTGTTCTGTCTCCAAGTGTGTGTTACAGGGTTTCCCTTAGGAAAATGTGTCGCCGGACATTTGACCGGCAGCATTTTAATTTACCGGACCCATATGTATGTATGTAACATATGTAACCTGATTAGTGCGTCCACCCACAGTGCTCAGAAAAATACGTACACATGTACATTATGGTAATTCATCTTTAACAGAACATGCAAGGCAATGATGTACCAGACAGTACTAGTTCCTCTAGACAGTACTAGTTCCTCTAGACAGTACTAGTTCCTCCAGACAGTACTAGTTCCTCCAGACGGTACAGCCCACAGAGAGGAACTAGGACAGTACTAAGCCAGATAGGCACTAATATCAGTCATCAGTCACAAAGAGGGTGCCTTGTCCTGCTCCTTAAATCTGCTCCTGCATTCATCCCAGTCATCAGCAACATTGTATTTGGGTAGGTGCATGTCTGACATCAATGTGTACGCAATTACAATGATGATAATTGAATATGGTCATTTTCAGAAAGTGTTATATAACGTAAACATACTGTTGACAAGTAGGCTATGGTGTAATGGATTGTGTTGCCTTGTGTGGTAGGTTATGTAGGTTTTGGCACTCTTATGTAGGTGTCATAACCAGCCATAAAATAACTACCCTGGTTATTTTCCTCCTGCGATGAAATAGGTCATTAAAATGCTACATGTGTAATGTGAATGTTCGTTCCATATTGCAATTAGCGGAAAACAGGTGATGGAGATGAAAATTTCAGTTCGAAATTTAGAAAGAGGGCGAGATCTAAAGATGCAACAACTAACATGGGTTGTGAATATTACTAGGCTTGTGTCTTTGGCTACTGGATAATGAAAGTTGATTTAAAAAACAATAGAACATAAGATAAATAGGCTACTGGTTTCAATGGCATATGGAGTCTTTATAAAACAGTAGGCTACTGGTTTCAATGGCATATGGAGTCTTTATAAAACAGTAGGCTACTGGTTTCAATGGCATATGGAGTCTCTATAAAATAATAGGCTACTGGTTTCCATGGCATATGGAGTCTTTATAAAATACACTGCTCAAAAAAATAAAGGGAACACTAAAATAACACATCATAGATCTGAATGAATGAAATAATCTTATTAAGTACTTTTTTCTTTACATAGTTGAATGTGCTGACAACAAAATCACACAAAAATTATCAATGGAAATCAAATTTATCAACCCATGGAGGTCTGGATTTGGAGTCACACTCAAAATTAAAGTGGAAAACCACACTACAGCCTGATCCAACTTTGATGTAATGTCCTTAACACAAGTCAAAATGAGGCTCAGTAGTGTGTGTGGCCTCCACGTGCCTGAATGACCTCCCTACAACGCCTGGGCATGCTCCTGATGAGGTGGCGGATGGTCTCCTGAGGGATCTCCTCCCAGACCTGGACTAAAGCATCCGCCAACTCCTGGACAGTCTGTGGTGCAACGTGGCGTTGGTGGATGGAGCGAGACATGATGTCCCAGATGTGCTCAATTGGATTCAGGTCTGGGAGCAGGCGGGCCAGTCCTTAGCATCAATGCCTTCCTCTTGCAGGAACTGCTGACACACTCCAGCCACATGAGGTCTAGCATTGTCTTGCATTAAGAGGAACCCAGGGCCAACCGCACCAGCATATGGTCTCACAAGGGGTCTGAGGATCTCATCTCGGTACCTAATGGCAGTCAGGCTACCTCTGGCGAGCACATGGAGGGCTGTGCGGCCCCCCAAAGAAATGCCACCCCACACCATGACTGACCCACCGCCAAACCGGTCATGCTGGAGGATGTTACAGGCAGCAGAACGTTCTCCACGGCATCTCCAGACTCTGTCACGTCTGTCACGTGCTCAGTGTGAACCTGCTTTCGTCTGTGAAGAGCACCGGGCGCCAGTGGCGAATTTCCCAATCTTGGTGTTCTCTGGCAAATGCCAAACGTCCTGCACGGTGTTGGGCTGTAAGCACAACCCCCACCTGTGGACGTTGGGCCCTCATACCACCCTCATGGAGTCTGTTTCTGACCATTTGAGCAGACACATGCACATTTGTGGCCTGCTGGAGGTCATTTTGCAGGGCTCTGGCAGTGCTCCTCCTTGCACAAAGGCGGAGGTAGTGGTCCTGCTGCTGGGTTGTTGCCCTCCTCGGCCTCCTCCACGTCTCCTGATGTACTGGCCTGTCTCCTGGTAGCGCCTCCATGCTCTGGACACTACGCTGACAGACACAGCAAACCTTCTTGCCACAGCTCGCATTGATGTGCAATCCTGGATGAGCTGCACTACCTGAGCCACTTGTGTGGGTTGTAGACTCCGTCTCATGCTACCACTAGAGTGAAAGCACCACCAGCATTCAAAAGTGACCAAAACATCAGCCAGGAAGCATAGGAACTGAGAAGTGGTCTGTGGTCACCACCTTCAGAACCACTCCTTTATTGGGGGTGTCTTGCTAATTGCCTATAATTTCCACCTGTTGTCTATTCCATTTGCACAACAGCATGTGAAATTTATTGTCAATCAGTGTTGCTTCTTAAGTGGACAGTTTGATTTCACAGAAGTGTGATTGACTTGGAGTTACATTGTGTTGTTTAAGTGTTCCCTTTATTTTTTTGAGCAGTGTAATTACCTCCACGTTTATAGAAACACTTTTTTGTCTCGGCTACTTTGAAGCAAGGTAAGACATGCTTCATAATATGAAGTAAAACGTTAAGGTTTCACACAATTTAAGTAAAGGTTTTCAAAATGCATATACTGCCTCCAGCTCACGTTGAAAAGTGGTGTGTGACGCGCTGAAGCCTGCCTACAGTTGCCTAAGCACTTTAATGGCAAATAAGAAGCGCGTTGGAATTACTAGTTCAATTTAATTTTGATCTCTTTTTCATCATGGTCATCAGAGCTGTTTTTAACACGTAATTGAAGCGTTTAGATTTGTTGCGAAATGATTGGGCTTCTAAAAGCATGTTTCATAAGAATCATAACGACTAACGAAAATACACATGCGCAATTTAAAATAGACAAAATTATGCAAATTAACCTGTAGACCGATAAGCACCGGTCAGATGCATTTCCATCAATGATTAGATGATTCTATTCCTATTCGTAGCTAAAAATAATTATTTATCATTGGGATTTTTTTCTTCTGCCTGACAATTGGCTGGTGCAATTTTATTTATCAGCTTTAAAAAATATATATATCAGCCAAAAGACAGCTATTTCCAGCTAATGAAATCCTGGTGTGTTATACTGATCGTGTGTGTGTGTCTTCTCCTCAGGAGAGTGTGTGGTGGCTCTGAAGTCGATGATAGGCAGTACGGCACAGCAGTTCCATACCTACCTGTCCCACAGAGGGGAGGAGACGGGCAACATCAGAGGTTCTATGAGGGTCCGCGTGCCAGCAGAGAGGATGGGCACCAGGGAGAGGCTCTATGGTAACACACTGTTTGTCTGTCTGTCGTCTGTGTGTGTGGTAAAGGACATTGATTGGAAGTACGGTTTATACACTATATTCATCCATCCTCAACAACAGGTTAATTACATTTTTGGAGGACCAAAACATTCTGGTGGAAGAAAAAAATGGTTTTCGATTGGTTGATTTGATATTGATTGGTTGATTTGATATTGATTGGTTGATTTGATATTGATTGGTTGATTTGATATTGATTGGTTGATTGATGTGTGTGTCCTGTAGAGTGGATTAGTGTGGATAAAGATGAGACGGGAGGACCCAAAGGCAGATCCACCCTGCCCCCCCGATCAGGACACGACTACGTCAAGCACGTAACCCCCCAGTCCTAACCACGCCGTGGAGTTAAACCATAAACTTCCTGAGTGTGTTCTCTAGTATGTTCTTAGAGCGTGTTCTATAACATGTTCTTAGCGTGTTCCTCCCTGTCTCGCAGGCCGTCTTTGACACACAAACACGTGGGGGCAGTGCTTGGGAAGGTGAGCGAGGAGGGAGAGAGGAGCGCCAAGGAGGAGGGGACTGCAGCCAGGTAACACACACACACACTCACACACTCTTCACACATACCCTTCACACATACCTAAGGCTCCTGCTGTGTGTATTCCAGGGCTAAGCAGGACTCTGCAGAGGGAGACACCTCTGCCTGTAAAAACAACAGCTACAATAACCCCGCCTACTACATCCTGGAAGGCGTTCCTAACCAATCAGCTGCCACCCTGTCCTCGGAGCTCCTCCCTTCCCCCTGCTCCCCCCCGGCCGGTAAGGCACCCCTGTCTGGAGGGGGCAAGGGGAAGCCCTCCTCAGGGTCCTCCCACCCCCGCAGGAACACAGCTGGACACCCTGTCCGGCCCATCAGTGAGAAGGGGTCCTCAGAGGATGATGGGATTGCAGTGGTGGGGGTAGTGTCAGGTGGAGGAGCGGGAGGCACACTGAACCGTCCTCCTCCTGACTTCCCCCTTCCCCCCCTCCCTAAAGGAGCACTGGAGATGGCCGACACCCCGTTCTCTAAACCCCGCCCCCTGTACCCCGACCTGGCCGAGGTGAAGATCCCCCCAGCCAATCCCAGTCCTGCCTTTGTCCTGGGGGAGGGCTTTAGGAGGGGAGGGGCCGGAGGGCTGGACGACCAATCATGTTCGGTGCTGCAGATGGCGAAGACACTGAGTGAGAGCGAGTACCCCCTTCCCCCCCGTGCCCCCTCTGCACCCCCCCACCTCAGAGGCCAGGGGTTGGGGTTAGGGGACGCCTGTCGCACCTTCCCTCCCCGAGCCCCCATCACAGAGAGCATCGCTGAAGATCTACCAGAGGAAGTGAGATATTTGTGTTTGTGGGAGGGAGAGAGGGAGCACTATGAATAAAAGACAGAGAAGTGCTCATGTTGTTAGGTTATTATGATGTATTAATGAAAAGCTTCTCCAGTGTTAAAGTGTCTGTGTGTGTATCTGTCTGTCTGTCTGTGTGTAGGCGCTGTGGGGAAGCAGTAGCTCGTCTCTCTCCGTGGGGGAGTCGTCTGTGGGAGAGTGGCTACAGAGACTAGGGCTGGACCGCTATGAGGAAGGTCTGCTACACAACGGCTGGGACGACCTCGAGTTCCTCAGGTACACAGACACACTGGGTGTTTCTCAAAATGCATACTACCGTGCTCCACGCTCATGCTCCAAGTGCATTCTCCGAGGACGTTCTCTTGAGTCCATTCTTGTGAGGACGAGAGTGTGGAGAACACATAAAACATTACATTTGAGAAGCACTCACACCACCCCTACTGTGTTACGTCACGCTGCACCTCCCAATTCACTGAACCTTCTTCCAGCCAAGACAATGACGACAATGGACGAAACATGATATACACAAAGCGAATGTTTTACTTCATAATTATCAGCTAGATATACAGTGGTTTGCAAAAGTATTCACCCCCCTTGGCATTTTTCCTATTTGTTGCCTTACAACCTGGAATTAAAATAGATTTTAGTATCGTTTGATTTACACAACATGTCTACCATTTTGAAGATGCAAAAATGATTTTTTGGGTGAAACAAACAATAAATAAGACAAAAAAACAGAACTTGAGCGTTTATAACTATTCACACCGAAGTCAATACTTTGTAGAGACACCTTTGCAGCAATTACAGCTGAACGTCTCTTGGGGTATGTCTCTATAAGCTTGGTACATCTAGTCACTGGGATTTTTGTCCATTCTTCAAGGCAAAACTGCTCCAGCTCCTTCAAGTTGAATGGGTTCCGCTGGTATACAGCAATCTTTGTCATACCACAGATCCTCAATTGGATTGAGGTCTGGGCTTTGACTAGGCCATTCCAAGACATTTAAATGTTTCCCCTTAAACCACTCTAGTGTTACTTTACCAGTATGCTTAGGGTCATTGTCCTGCTGGAAGGTGAACCTCCGTCCCAGTCTCAAATCTCTGGAAGACTGAAACATTTCTCCCTCAAGAATTTCCCTGTATTTTGCGCCACCCATCATTCCTTCAATTCTGACCAGTTTCCCAGTCCCTGCCGATGAAAAACATCCCCACAGCATGATGCTGCCACCACCATGCTTCACTGTGGGAATGGTGTTCTCGGGTGATGGGAGGTGTTGGGTTTGTGCCAGACATAGCCTTTTCCTTGATGGCCAAAAAGGTCCATTTTAGTTTCATCTGACCAGAGTACCTTCTTCCATATGTTTGGGGAGTTTCCCACATGCCTTTTGGTGAACCCCAAAGTTTTTTCTTTAAGCAATGGCTTTTTTCTGGCCACTCTTCCGTAAAGCCCAGCTCTGTGTAATGTACGGCTTAAAGTGGTCCTATGGACAGATACTCCAATCTCCGCCTGTGGAGCTTTGCAGCTCCTTCAGGGTTATCTTTGGTCTCTTTGTTGCCTATTTGATTAATGCCCTTAATGTCTGTGGGTTTTGGTGGGCGGCCCTCACTTGGCAGGTTTGTTGTGGTGCCATGTTCTTTCATTTTTTTAAATAATGGATTTAATGGTGCTCTGCGGGATGTTCAAAGTTACTGATATGTTTTTATTACCCAACCCTGATCTGTACTTCTCCACAACTTTGTCCCTGCACTGTTTGGAGAGCTCCTTGGTCTTCATGGTGCCGCTTGCTTGGTGGTGTTGCAGACTCTGGGGCCTTTCAGAACAGGTGTATATGTACTGAGATCATGTGACACTTAGATTGCACACAGGTGAACTTTATTTAACAAATTATGTGACTTCTGAAGGTAATTGGTTGCACCAGATCTTATTTAGGGGCTTCATAGCAAAGGGGGTGAATACATATGCACGCACCACTTTTCTGTTTTTTTGGGGGAGGGGGTTATTTTAACAAGTAATTTTTTCCATTTCACTTAACCAATTTGGACTTTGTCCATTACATGAAATCCAAATAAAAATCCATTCAAATTTGAGGTTGTAATGCAACTAAATAGGAAAAATGCCAAGGGGGATGAATACTTTTGCATGGCACTGTATGTGAATCGTTATCTAGATAGCCTGCTAGCTAGTTAAACAGGCAAAAATGACCATAAAACAAATGTTATGCAAGGCACAGTATATGTAAATTCTTCATGAGTAGCTACCTAACAATTCTTCATGGCTAGCTAGCCAGTCAGCCCTACTGATTTACTATGGACTTACCCATTCACTGAACCGTCCTTCTTCTATCCAGGACAATGGCAATAGAGATGAAACACGATATACACAAAGCAAATGTTTTACTATCAGCTAGCTATATGTGAATCGTAATAATGTCGCTAACCAGATAGTATAACAGGTATAAATGACCTAAAACCAATGTTATCCAAGGTAGATGTCAATTCTTCATGGGTAGCAAGCTAACAATTCTTTGTGACTATCTGGCTAGCTAACAGTAGTAGCTAGCCAGTTAGCTCTATTGACTTACTATGGGCTTACAACCTACGCACACACTACTGTAACCATGCCAAAATTAACACAGCATGTATTTATTAACGTCAAGATAACATATTGTAGTCAAGCTTATGAGATGTGAATAGGCAACATTTCATTCCGAAGTCTGAGTGTGTTTTCTCTCGCTTCAGCTCAAATAATTGATTTCATGAAAATGTGCATAATATCTTACGTGGTTGCGTCATATTTCTTTGAATACTTTCTGTTGAAGCGTGCATCGATGCATGCTTCAAAATATTTACAAACGGAGATTGCATTCGAGGAGTGCCCTCCGTTTCAGATACTTTAATTTGGACTCATACTCCGGCCCTCCCGTTCTGCAATTTGCGTGCTCGGAGTACGGTAGTATGCAATTTGAGAAACACCCACACACACAGTCAATCATGAAACATGTCACTTCATCAATCTATTTTTTTTTTTTTTTTTTATTATTCTTTATTAACAAATATCAACAAACAAAAGAGGAATAGTCACATGCAAACAAGCATACATATAAACTATTTACATTGCCAGGAATCCTAAACAAACAAATCATATTCATTAATAATACAACAAGTTTTAATTGCCTTTTTGTTTTTCATTTTAGTTAACGTAGTGCCATATTGTTTAACTTCATTTATAAAGTGAAAAAAGTTAGGTTTCGAATTAGACCATTTGCATTTGTGAATATGAAATTTACCTAGTATTATTAGCAGTTGAATTAAATATACTACATCTTTATCTATGTCAGAATTTCTGAAATAAATCATTATATCAAAACCATTAAATAGTACAACCGATCCTATTTTTTTTGTAACAAAGTTCTGTATGTCAATCCAAAATATTTTACTATAAATACAGGCAAAAACAAATGCAAAATGGTCTCCTTCTCCATTCCACAGAAATCACATTTATAGTCAATATTCAGCTTGAATCTTTCCAAAACATGTTTCACAGGATAAATTCTATGTAACATTTTAAATGAAACTTCCTTTACCTTGTTACTGATACAATATTTGTTAGCAATTTTCCATGCTTTCCCCCATTGTATATCACCATAGATATTTGACCAAAAGAACCTTGCTGAGGGAAGTGTAGTATCACAAACAATATTCCTAATCTGTTTATTACTGCATTTATCTTTGATGTTAATATTGCCAATGAATATATTTTCATGTAAATCTATGGTACTAACATCAACCACAGAGGAATTTAAAAGACATACAACCCCACTTGGAATCGCATCAAAAACAATTGCATATTCTTTCGGGGTTATCGGAATTTTAAACTTATCAATAAATTCCCCATATGAGAGTAGATATCCTTCCTCATTCAGTAACTGACCAACCAAAATAATTTTATTCTCAAACCAGTTACGCAAAAAAAGAGACTTATTTTTAAATCGTATATCTTTGTTGTTCCATAGAAAGTATCTGTGAGGGAAAATTTGTGTTTATACGCTAACATCCAAGCTAAAATTGCCTGCTTATGGAATTTGGCCAATTTTACTGGGATTTTATCAACATCAAAATTACATTGAAGCAAAAATTCTAAACCACCAACGGAGTCAAATAAATACTTAGGAAGACATTCCAAATACTGTTCTGGTTCTTAATATACTTCAGAATCCAATTTATTTTAAAAGTATTATTTAGAGTATTGAAATCTAACACCTCAAGACCTCCTTGTTCTTGGGTATTAGTGAGAATATCTTTCCGTAGATAGTGAGGCTTGTTCCTCCAAATAAAATCATAAAGAATCTTATCTAAGTCCTTTACAATGTTAGTGGATAATTCAAGCAATAACGAGACATAAACCGATCTGGATAACCCTTCAGCTTTGGACAATAAAACCCGACCGTATAACGAAATATCTCTCAGCAACCAGAGGTTTAATTTCTTCTTTGTTTTCTCAATAATGGGTTTAAAATTTAATTCACTCCTTTGTTTTTCATCCTTGCATATAACAATTCCAAGATAAGTAACCTTATCTTTTATTGGGATACCATATATTTTCTGTAAAACACAGTCCTTGAGTGGAAATAAGACTGACTTATTGATATTCATTTTCAAACCCGAAACTAAGGAAAAGTCTTCAATACAAGAAACTGCTTTAGAAACCTCATTCCTGTCTCTCAAAAATATGGTGGTGTCATCAGCCAGTTGACATAGTTTAAATTCCTTGCCAAGTGCTGAAATACCTTGAAAATTCCCTTTCTTGATATGAAGAGACATAATTTGAGTAACCAATAAAAATAAAAATGGACTAATTGGGCAGCCCTGCCTAATGCCACGGCCAATATCAAATCTTTGGGATGTCCCATGAGCTAATTTTACAGAGCTAGTACAACCACTATATGAAGTTTGGACTGCTTTCAAAAAAAAGTCACCAAACCCCAAAAAACGTATTGCTTTGAACATAAACTCATGTTCTACAGTGTCAAAAGCTTTATAAAAATCAACAAACATAAGAAAACTATCATCAAGGATGAGGTCTCACTTCATGAATCTCCTCCAATCATGTTCCTCCTCAGTGACATCACAGAGGAGGACCTAGAGGAGGCGGGCATTCTAGACCCCACCCACAAGAGGATTCTGCTGGAGAGCCTGAGACAACAGAAGCAACAGAAGTGAGCTGAACCGGTCCATGCTGAGCTGAGACGTGCTAATCCATGCCAGACTGTGCCTTCTGAGAGAAATTGCACTCCATTATACTTTCTGTTGATCAACAGATTTTTTGAACGTCCTTTTTAGATGTATTGTACTGTGTAAGTGTCTTTATGTTATTGTAACTGTGGCTGTTGTGTTAGCCAGCCTTATTTAAACGGTAGAAACATTTCAGTCATTTGTTAAGAATCAAAACATGGACCTCTACCCTGCCACACACATAACAGACCCCTTCCCTCTCACCCTGCGCCTTTCCTTGTCCTGAGAAACCATTCTGCTCCTGGGGTGTAGTAGACATTCAGTGACATCAACAGGATGCGACTTCTTCAGGCTTGGTAGAACTGAGTGTATGATTGTTTTTATTCCGCTCATGAATATGATTATTAATGACTATCTGTTCATTGGTTCAGTGTTTTTTTAGTGTTTTATGTTTTTGAGATAAAGGGAATGTAGCAAACCACACAGCACTGAGATATTCCTCTATCAGTTTGACTGAACCTTTTGTTGAGCCGTGCTGGGGTCCAAGGCCCCTTTCCCTTAACAGTAGCACAAACCGCAGTACCCATCATACAGTTGTCCATGTACTAATTAGTGTTTAATTGATGCTGAGCCAGCCTAAACACAGTGGGTCCCCAGGATCCTTACTGAGTAACAACACTGCCACACATCACACGCTGCTGGTTGTTCTTTTCACCACATGGTGGTGCTGTTGTCCTGGCAACCTCAGTAGGACCACAGGTAAGAAACTGAAGACACACCAAGTGATATAAAGGACTGTTTTTAACATTATACATTAACCTTCATGATTATGTTTTATATAAATGTATATGTTGACGTTATTTGACTGTTGTAAAAAAAAAAAAAAAAAAATGTTTGTGTTGCACAATGAGAGGACACACGAGAAATGTGAGTGAATTTAGTGTTAATCTGATTTCATCACCTTTAGCCCTATAGCATAGTGCCCCCCCATTCCTTCTCCTATACCCTCCTCTCCCATTCCTTCTCCTATACCCTCCTCTCCCATTCCTTCTCCTATACCCTCCTCTCCCATTCCTTCTCCTATACCCTCCTCTCCCATTCCTTCTCCTATACCCTCCTCTCCCATTCCTTCTCTCGTACCCCAGTGCCTTCTCCCTTTCTCTTCTCCTATGCCCCACAGTGCCTTTGATGCCAAGTTAGATTCTTTATGATGTTGATTCGTCCACTCCTCCCCAGTCAAGCTCTACCCAGCCCTGCCAACTCCACCTCGCCATAACACTGTGCTCCTGTTATTCTCTGTAGGTTATTTACTGTAAAGATTGTCTGTTTCGAGCTCCAGTCTGGTCTTTCTCTGGTTGTAACAGTGTAACCATTGATCTCTTGTTATCGTTCTGTTTTTTTTCAGCAAATAAAAAGCTTCTATTTAACCCGTCAACACTGTTTCTCTTGGCACTATAACTGACTACATTTGAAGGTTTTATGTGTTAAATGGAATTACTTACAAGAGGACAAGGAAGAACAAGGAGTAAAATAGACAGGAAGGAGAAAGTGCCTTTTATTGTTTAATACAACACGTTATTAAAAAGAACTGACTGAAGTTCTCCGTGGTAATGTAATACTGACTTGTCAATGGTGATGACATCTTGTTTCGTTGTCTCCTCCTCCAGTTTACTATGAAGGCTGATTTCACCATCACTGGCTCCAGGAGCTTCAGTTTTGACACAGGGGATCAGTATATTGTACACTTTTCTTTCATTGGTGCTGAGACTAGAAGACTGGCCACTGTGACTCCCTTTTTATGTGTGTGTGAGTGAGACCAAGAGAGGTTATTTGAGGAGAAGACTCTATGTGAGGGAGACCAAGAAGTAGGTTATTTGAGGAGAAGACGCTATGTGAGTGAGACCAAGAGAGAGGTTATTTGAGGAGAAGACGCTATGTGAGTGAGACCAAGAGATAGCGTCTTCTCCTCAAATAACCTCTCTCTTGGTCTCACTCACATAGCGTCTTCTCCTCAAATAACCTATGTGAGTGAGACCAAGAGAGAGGTTATTTGAGGAGAAGACGCTATGTGAGTGAGACCAAGAGAGAGGTTATTTGAGGAGAAGACGCTATGTGAGTGAGACCAAGAGAGAGGTTATTTGAGGAGAAGACGCTATGTGAGTGCAGCGACGAGTGATAATATTAACCCCCCCCAATGCTCACAGACAGGAACACACACAAAACCACGTGTTGTTAATTTGAGCAATGTTTTTATAGGGTAGATTTATTTGACAGAATATTACAGTAGTGCTATAACCCTTCACACAACCTTTATAACCCTTCATACAGTTGCTATAAGCCTTCCCTTCGCCCTTATGTAGACAGGATGGGCAGTGAGCTGAAACATGCTCTGTAATGAACAACTCCTCAAAGCAATGTGGAAAAAAACACTCTAGACTATAACTAATATATTACTATTTACAAATCATTTTCAATTACAATGTTTTGCTATCAGTCCATTTAAAAAGACATACTGTTTTTGGTCACAAAAAACCTGTTTGTTATTCCATTATTTTCTCATCCATAAATAACTGCTTTCCAGTAAAGTTGTCTTGAGTACCGTCTCTATAGTACCAGGAGGGGGGAGAGGGAGACAGGAAGACAGGGGGAGTAGACCATTAGAGTGACGTGTGTTTTATGCAGTAATAACGGTCGGCCACTGGTCTACTAGTGTTCAAGCTGCGGTCAGAGAAAGTCCAACAATGCTGACCTGAATCCCAAAACAGAACTCTTAAACCTCTACCTCCCTTCCCCCAGTCAGTCAGTCAGCTAGTCGGCCAGCGAGTCAGTCAGCTAAGACAGTCAGCCAATCAGTCAGCCAGCGAGTCAGTCAGGGAGGGAACATTGCTATGAGATGTTTAAGCTGGTAGTGTGGTGGGAATGGGGATCAGGGGGGTTGTCTGACAGTAGGAGTTGTGTCGGGGTTCACTGGCAGGAGTGTAGTGAGGATGTGCGAGGGGATCTGGTCTGGCCTTCAGGGGGATTATTGGATTTGGGGTTCCCCTCTCCAGTACAGAGGGATTTGGGGGTCCCCTCTCCAGTACAGAGGGATTTGGGGGTCCCCTCTCCAGTACAGAGGGATTTGGGGTTCCCCTCTCCAGTACAGAGGGATTTGTGGGTCCCCTCTCCAGTACAGAGGGGATGTGGGGGATATAAAGAAAGTTGTGCTTGCTGGTAACAGTTTGGGTTTTGTCCCCCTGATTCTCCCCAGGGAGACTGACTGTTTACCTTCACCCTGCCTGGCTAACATACAAATCAGGAGGTACAGGGGCTAGGAGCCGTGCGTCCTCCGAAACACGACCCAGCCAAGCTGCACTGCTTCTTGACACAATGCCCGCTTAACCCGGAAGCCAGCCGCACCAATGTGTCGGAAAAAAACACCATACACCTGGTGACCGTGTCAGCGTGCATGTGCCTGGCCCGCCACAGGAGTCGCTAGAGCGCGATGTTACAAGGAAATCTCGGCCTGCCAAACCCTGTCCTAACCCGGACGACGCTGGGCCAATTGTGCGCCGCCTCATGGGTCTCCCAGTGACTGCCAGCTGTGACACAGCCTGGGATCAAACCAGTGCCTTAGACCGCTGCACCACTCAGGAGCCCCCTGCAAATTGATTTTAACAAACAATTGGTCCCCCCAAAAATGCAGCCCTCTGTTGAATTTCAAAACCCAGATGTGGCCCTCGAGCCAAAAGGTTTGCCCACCCCTGGGCTAGGAGCTAGTGCTACTAATCAGGGGGTACAGGGGCTAGGAGCTAGTGTTACTAATCAGGGGGTACAGGGGCTAGGAGCTAGTGTTACTAATCAGGGGGTACAGGGGCTAGGAGCTAGTGTTACTAATCAGGGGGTACAGGGGCTAGGAGCTAGTGCTACTAATCAGGGGGTACAGGGGCTAGGAGCTAGTGTTACTAATCAGGGGGTACAGGGGCTAGGAGCTAGTGTTACTAATCAGGGGGTACAGGGGCTAGGAGCTAGTGTTACTAATCAGGGGGTACAGGGGCTAGGAGCTAGTGCTACTAATCAGGGGTACAGGGGCTAGGAGCTAGTGCTACTAATCAGGGGGTACAGGGGCTAGGAGATAGTGCTACTAATCAGGGGGTACAGGGGCTAGGAGCTAGTGTTACTAATCAGGGGTACAGGGGCTAGGAGCTAGTGTTACTAATCAGGGTACAGGGGCTAGGAGCTAGTGTTACTAATCAGGGGTACAGGGGCTAGGAGCTAGTGTTACTAATCAGGGGTACAGGGCTAGGAGCTAGTGTTACTAATCAGGGGGTACAGGGGCTAGTAGCTAGTGTTACTAATCAGGGGGTACAGGGGCTAGGAGATAGTGCTACTAATCAGGGGGTACAGGGGCTAGGAGCTAGTGCTACTAATCAGGGGGTACAGGGGCTAGGAGCTAGTGCTACTAATCAGGGGGTACAGGGGCTAGGAGATAGTGCTACTAATCAGGGGGTACAGGGGCTAGGAGCTAGTGCTACTAAGTGCACAATGTCTGCTAATGCCTTTCGGACTGTGTATAGTGTGTGTGTTGGGGGTAGCTTAGTTGGAGTGAGAACATACAGAACAACTGACACACACACATACACCCCGTATGAGACGCATGTTACACACACTTCAACACAAACACATATTCACAAACTACAACTGTCACTTAGAGAGTCCGGGTGGTAATAAATGAAAGGGGGTAGTCCCGCTCCGGGGGGCAGTAGATAGAGGGGGAAGGAGAGTAAAGATATACAGTAGTTATACTAGAGATCTCTGCTCCGTGTCTCTAGTACAGGTTAGTCTTGAGAGCATTGGGTTTCCGGTGGAAGGAGGAGAGCACACCAGCGAAAGGCCCTGTCATACTGTCTGCAGGCTGCCACGCCTTCAGCAGCTCTGGAGCCTGGGCTGCGGGTTGGGCCATTCCTGGGTGGGCGGGGCCTAGGCTGGGCCAGCCAGGGGGTTTGAGCCCCTGCAGAACAGGGGAGCTGGAGGTGTTGGCGTAGCCACCATTAGCAGGGGCGGGGCTGGGGCTGAGGCTGGCAGGGCTACCCATGTTCCCATTGGCTGAGCCTGGCAGCGAGGCGGTGCTGTCAGGTGTGGGACTGCAGGTGGACTCTTTTGATTCATCATCATCTGAGGAAGATCTGGGCTCTCCCTTTTTCCCCCCAGTATTGCCATTATTCCCTCCTGAGCCCCCGGTCCCATTACTGGATTTAGAGTTGGCTGCACGCTCCACCTTACGGAACTTAGCCCGCCGGTTCTGGAACCACACCTGACACAGACAGACAATAAAGTTTAGTCTCATTCAAACGTCTAAAAATACAACCAGAAGAAAAAGGCAACAAAATAAATGTATACAAAAACACACATAAAAATGCATACTCTCTAAAATATACTCATGAAGGATCTATAGATTACAATTTGGTAGATTACAATAATTTCGACAATAACTGACTGCATTAAAATAATAAACATGATGGTGTAAGCCCAGACATGGATGAAAATGTTTTAATCAATTGTGAATTCGTGTTTTTCATCTGAACACTGGACTCACCTGCACCCGCGCCTCAGTAAGATCGATCTTGAGCGCAAGCTCCTCGCGCGTATAGATGTCCGGGTAGTGGGTCTCCGCGAACACGCGCTCCAGCTCTTTCAGCTGTGAGCTCGTGAAGGTGGTCCTTATGCGCCGCTGTTTCCGCTTCTCGTTTAAACCCGAAGGGTCCGAGAAGAACTTATATGGAACTGCGGAGTCAACCAATCACAATAAAACCAATTAGTGATGCTCTGTTTTATTGTAGGCGTTTCTCGATAAGCTATGTTATAGAGTTGCTTTTGTCTGACCTCGTAGGCTATAGGCCATAGCTTGAGGTTGAAGATTTTTTTTCCTGTACAAGAAACGTTTTGATTTACTTTATCAATTCAACTAACGGTATATAGCCTATCAGTAGGCCTAGGTGAAATATCGTGGTTCCCATATTTATTTAATTTATAATTCAGAGTTACTTTTTTATTGACGTTTCTCTTTTGGTTTAGTCTATGATATGGAAGTAGTCCACAAACGTACAAACTATATGACTATATTTATACAATTAGCTAGTTACCATGAACTAAATTAAATAATTTGTAATGTGATCAAATGTGCCTAAGCTAAACATGGAATAATATAATTTGATAGGCTATCAACAAGGGCATTGAATAAAATGTGTCATTCCATTTTATTTAAAAAAGGAAAAATGTGTTATGCAGCCTGATCATTAGATAGATATTTTATCATTGTGTTTTTTTCCCCAGAAAGAGAGAGAGCGTGTATAACGCACGCGACCGTCTGTAAGTGCGCCTTCATTAGAACTACAATAAAAGCATATATTTAAAATCATTAGCTTATCCAGAAAGTTAGTTATAAAACGTTATTGTTTTTTAATTGTTATTATTATAAGACAGTAGTTGGCATTTTATTATTGTTACTAAGTAGGCTATTGTTTGTTCCTTTTTTTCTTCATTTGGACACATGAAAACGAGGTTGTGCATCTCCAGAGATTTCATCTTGCAAAATTGTAAATTCAAAAAGGCACTCGCACATCTGAGCTCTCTTTGTTGCAGGTACAAGGTAACAGATGAATAATATGATGAAAAGAAGAAACCGATACATAAAGCTTATTTTTCATCCTGCAAAATTGTAAATAAATAAAGAATCTAATTTTCATATTCCACCATAACGACATGTATCATAAAAATGGAAATGTACCGCAAGGTAGCAAAAAAAAAAAAAAGTGAATTGCGCAGTCGAATCGTGACCACATAACGAATTAAATAGAAAATTATGGATAAAGGAAAAGGTACATTTTAGGATAGGCTAATTTCTATTAAATTGACAAAACAAATTACAAATTTGATAATACAGATATACTTGCCATCTACTGAATTGTATGTACACTGATTGAATTATCCCCATGCCAACGAACATAAAACGAAAGGTTAGACCCTCAAATTAAGAGTTATGATAATATGAAACAGAATATTTATAATTTCGATTAATTGGGTTATCATTAATCAAATGAAACGTCTTTCCTTCTTCGATTAGCCTAGTTGGTATAATCAAATAACAAAAATGACATTTTACGCAAGTATTTCAAATAAAACCAGACGCTTTAACTATAGCCAACATCCCAAGACATTTGCAACTGGAGATTAAACACCGCTGTGAGCAACTCCTGCGTGCCAAATGTCCCGCTCGTGCCCCACTATACCCTCTCCCCATGCTCTCTGCGCGCTCTTACCTGTGGAGTAGGGTGTGGGCTGGTGCTCCCGAAGGGACCCCAGTGTGCAGCTCGCGGTGCTCAGGGGTGCGCATCCCGGGTTGGCACCGAACCCGGTCCGGATCGGGTTGTACTGGAACGAGCTGGCCTGGCTGCACGAGCTGAAGTCCGCGTAGGCCGATGCCTCCATGGCCGCCATGCACGAGTCATAGGAGTTCAGGTAGGAGTAATCCATTTTATACATGGAGGCGTGAGGACGACAACTCTGGAACGAGCGCTGGATGAAATGTACTTCTCAGGATTCGAGAGGAATTAAAACGGTTAAAGCTTTTTAAAAAAACACAGAATTAATTCCGTTTTTCAAAATTTTCCAATGACCAGCTTTAGTTCAGTCCCGATCTCAATTTGGTTTTCTTGTTTTCAGTCAAAGCAGGATGTTATTTTACCATATATATGTCTTTCTTCACGTCCTTCTCTCTTCCTTGAAAGCAATATTCCTGAAATATCTTTCTTTCTTTTCTCTCTCAGTATCAGTATCTTCCTTTTCCATCCACGTCAGTTTCGCTCTCGCTCCCTTCCGGACCACCTCGCCTTGCGCTCAGTATGACAGCGCACCGGCCAGCTCGCGCAGTGTTTATAATAAACTTGGAAATCCGCGAGACAATAACGAGGCGGTGGTCTCTTTCCATGACAATGTCTCGAGAGTCTATTGGGGGGCATCGTGCGCGGTCAGCCCCTTCCCACTACTCATGCATTACTAATGCGCGCGAAGTTAACCCTCAGCCAGACGTCTTTATGCCAGATGAACTCGTGATATGTTTCTGAATTCTGGAATTACATATTTTATTTTATGTTGTTCGAGATGTAGCCTTTCTCTCAGTGTAAGAGTGATAGCCTATGTATGGGCGTATGCCTCACCTCAAGAGTGTCTGACTGCAGAACCAAACTAAACGCGTTTCAATCAGTGGATCCCATGGAAAGCTTTCATAAACGCATTGAGTCCCCATAAATTGGTTTAAGTTATTGTTCAGTGGCATCCAACGTGATATGAAACACACTAGCACGCGCCTCTTGGGCCATAAACTTATAATGCCCAGGGTGGTTAGAGCACAATCTCAGCGTCTCCTCTTATTCCGGGGCTGGAATGGAAGTGACACTAAATCGATTTAACGTTTATTAAACACATGAATTATCAGTTGCATAGACAACCAGGAGTGTCCTCTCTGCTATCTCTTGGTCTGTAATTCAACCGTTTGAGAAATTAAGAGGCTCTTCGTTAGAAGAAAAGTCTATATTAGACAAAATCATATCATCCAAACCCCCGAAGCTTGTGTTGCTAAATTAACCGTTTTACGCGCGTGCTAAATTGATATTGGGAATGTGGCCACTGGCCCTGTGTGCGTGTAATAATATAATACGGTTTTATATGTAAAAGAGCGGTTCTCGATAGCGGCAGAAGGCTCTTCTCGTACTATCACCGCTTCCTTTGCCAGTGGCCCAGTCTAATGGCATTACAACCTGCCGCATTGCCATGTTTATATCCCATTGAATAACCCGCATCTTGCTGTGTCAGGACTGGGGTTTCTCCGCGCACAACAAGTCTCCAACAATATCAATAACGTTAGGAATCTTCTTGAAAATGTATGTTGTCTGAACGCATGGCACACGGTGGTTGCAGCAAGGGCGGTCAGGCCCGGTTCCCATGCGTTAGAAGGGCGGGGAGCACCGGGAGAGAATAGTCGTTCATATTAGCCACTACAGTGTCTCTAACTCAGATACTTTTTCTTGTATGGGCTTATATGTCACAAAAACTATGATGATAACAATGACATTAATTATAAATTATAAAACAAAAACATTGCAATATTGGCCTATAAAATAAAATACAATATAATTAATATCTGTTTATATTATGATAACATGCAGTCACAATAGTTATCAATTCATTTTCGTTTCTGTGTTTGCTTTTCAAAGCTTAATCATGGACATTTTCATGGACTATTGAACTCATGTTTAGTCATTTGTATGCCTCATCATTGCACCCTTGTCCCCGTTCATATGCATATAATGCATGCCTATAGACTTCAACCTTTAATGGGGATGTTTTTAGTGCTGTGTTTTCAGTTCTTGCTCGGCTGGTTATTGTAGACCTACAGGCTCATTACTTGCGAGTTAAACAAAAAATACAAATAGGCCTATACATTTCCAAAATTGTATTCCTATAGCTTACTCAGTTTCCCGTCAACATATATAAATCAGCTCTCCTCAATACAGTGTTGTTACGTTAAGCTGCTCTATAGGGTACCACTCACTTTTCATTTAAAAAAAGATTGTCAACTTCAATGCAACATAAGTTGTTGTTTCAACACTGTATGCCACCGCGTGCTGGTTCAGCTTAATCAGTTTACTCCAGTTAATCAACTGTATATAAACTAATTATCTAAATAAAATGTCCGATGCATATTTCCCCATATGCCTAACTGGTGTGTGATTGTGATATTGTCTGAAGCATCATTTCAGATTGATCTGTAGGCTTTGCGTCTGTCATCTTGCAGGTATGTTGGGTTCCCTATTCCACGAGCTCAACAAAGGGTTTTGCAGTATTTGGGGCGCGCACGAGCCGGACCCAGAATCAGAACCCATGCTGTTGTCTCGCCCCCGCCTCTTTCTCTCTACCACAGACCTGGCACCACTAGTCATAGAGCTGTCGCGCGCTCTGACTCTAACCGGGTTAGAAGCGGTCCGCCTGAAGCTGGTGCGCCATTGTGTGCATATAAGTAATTCGGGATTGAATGGCTGGTGCGCCAACGGGACCCCATCGCTCCACCTTCACTCATCCATCACCGTGCAAATCATTTGCACGCACTAGCTCTATCCCCAAAATGTAGCCTATCCTGTGCACTTACAGGCCTAATGCTTTCACAGAGCAGAGGAAAGGACATAGGCCTACATAAATACAAAACTTGTTGAAGCTACACACACTTTCATCTGTGTATTTACAGCAACAGGTGCCTGGCAACCGCCCGTCCACACTATAGCATTCTACCTGCTGTTTCATAGGCCGTTTCAGCACCGTGTCTGGCTCAATACAATGCTCGAAATAAAGGTTAGAATGAAGCAGGGGAATGTGACAGACCTCTGGCCGGTCGGTTCTCAACTGCTAGGTTTTATGCCGACCCCAGTCCCCCTCAGGCCTACTGATTGAGCTAGACTGGGGTGAGGCTGGTGAAATAACCACTCCCCCAATTCGTGGATTCAAGGACTGCAGTCCATGAGATCAAAAGTATGGTTTTAAATTTATTTGAATGTATAGGCTATACTTAGAAAAAAAAGGCTGTTGGCTTCATATATGACACCCCTAAAGGTTCCATATAGAATCCTATATGAAAGTCAAGGGTTCTAAATGGAACCAGTTTTGGTTCAGTGAAGAAGAACCCTTGGGGTTCTGATCAAAAAACCCTACAAAAGGGTTCTATATATAGAACCCTTAGGCGTGCCACATATGAAGCAAATATAGAACCATTTTTGGTTCTATCCAGAACCTTCCTTTCTAAGAGAATAGGCGACTCCATAAAATTGGATAAAACAGACCCTTTTACAGGTTCATTTACAGCCCATAACATATAGATATATCATTCAAGAATCATATCATTATTTGAAATGACCATTACAGCTGTAAATAGCCTCTACAGACACAAAATAGTATCCAGACAGATGTAATCTTACAGACGTAGATATTTTAAAAAGTCGTTAAATAAATGTAAATACATATAATTCCATGTATATAGGCTAGACTATATATCCTACATGCGCTGACTAAAACTAGACAGCGATTTTTCCCTCAAACATTGTTTTGGAATATGGGATATGCATCACTGGTTTAGACTTATTATGCCAATATAGGCTTATATTCGATACCAACTACACAATACAAATAATTCTTATTTACTTTATAGTTCATCTGAGCAGGCTTCTGATTATTTTTTCAAATTCTGTTGAAAATGGGTCTTGTAGCCTCAGAGTTTCAACACCATACCATGGACAGCAGCCATGCATGATATATCTGTATTACATGATATTCAGTTGAAGTAAAATGTTCTTGATTATTTACAATTTTAATGGTGTCAATATCAAAGGGAAGCCAAATAGATATTTTCACACAGTAAACAACATTCTATTCTATTCTATTAGATAGGTATTATATCTTTTATATGTGTGTTGATTACTCTAAATTACACTATTTGGCCGTTAATTCGCCTGGTAGTTAATTTAAAAAAGGAAATGTCTATGCATATATCAAATATATATCGAAATAATACTTTAAGGCCTATAGACTAGCCTGTAATAATTATGGCTTCAACAACAGAACTGAAAATAGCCATTTTGGTTAGGCTACCATGACTCCATGACAGACCAGAGACTAGAACACGTTACAGCTTTGTCACGAGGTTCTAAACACCCTCTTTGGGACTGGTCAGGATTCTGCTCTCGTGATGGATCGGTTACCTCTTTTGATTGACACCCCCGCGTGTTCCAGACCACCACGTGCCCCGGGACAGATACCGTCTCGGCCCCCGGTGCGGCCTTTCACTGAACCCGGTGCATATCCGTCCCATCCTTTACGGATCCCTCACCCTACCCTCAGTCTCCCCTCTCTCCATCTCTCCATCCATCTCCCTTCTCTCCATCTATCCATCACAGCGGCACCAGTCTCTCCAGGTCTCATCAATCTCCCCTCTACCCCCCACCCGCCCACTTCATTAGCCCAATCTGCATTCACCAGCTATCGTTCTTACCGCCCCGTCCACGGTACCGGCCGGGAGACAGACCCCGCTCTAATGGGAGGACTATCGGAAACGATTACCGTCAAAGCGATGGGGAAAGCGAAACCGAAACGAACGGAATTCGATTAGCATATGGGAGACGTGCCCCATTTTCGTTAAAATAGGCAATTTTTGATTGCAAGGCAAAAATACACATGAATTACATGGGACCACCAAAAATAAATGATCTAGCCAACAAGACACATGCGGTTCAACAGGGCATCTAGGCCTATGAGAAGTTAAGACACATTTGGGAGGAGGAATGGGACAATTTGGGGAAAGCATTAGAATATTCCCTGACTCTGATCCCTCTCTCTGTCACTCCAGGGTCGCGAGGAGCCTCTTGTGGCTATTGTTTCCGCCTCTGTTGACTCAGACGCCATGAATGCGAAAGGCCGCCGTTACAGTTTCCGTTAAATCTCCCATGAATTTAAAAGTCCAAAGTTAAACTCCGTGCGCCCTCTCAGGCCCCTGCGCGAGGGTATTATCCCGGATTAACGGGTCCTCGGAGACAAACACGCCGCAAAACGATTTTGGCTCTTTGAAGGGATTAAGTTTTAACGTTTAAACTCTCGAGTGAAGGTCGCTATTCTTTTGCGCCACAATGGAAAACAAGCTACGCACATTTAACTTTGGAAACAGTTTAACTTTACCAGCAAACTCACCTTTGAATCCAAGAGACGGGACAGCCACACAATAGATGGCTCACAAGACCCTGACTACTGTTGCGAGGTGCAGATGGAACTATATATATATATATATATATATATATATATATATATATATATATATATATATATATATGAACTATATATATATATATATATATATATGAACTATATATACTGTATATAGCCTAATGACTTGGCCTATGCAGGCCCTATGGAACAAAAAGTCAATAGTCATCTGTCAATTCATCAATTTGGAGTATATGTACACGTTCAGGATAGGTTAATTCAATTTCAGTAATGAAAAGTTCTGTCTTGAAAATGTACTGTAAAGGCTAATAATCTTTAAAGTCACTAGACATGGGGTTGAAGAAGGAGTAACCAACTTGGCAGCTAGCATGCCTTTATTCAGAGGGACAAACAATGTAAAGCAATGACATCACACTGTAAAACCAAGTGTTTAGGATCAGAACACATAGAATTTCAATGAAAACTCATCATAGTGCTTAGATTGTAAAAACCAGAACATGTTTGTTCACAGTAACACTTTTTAAACACATGAACATGTTTATTCAGCACAATGTGTTTAAGTTTTAAAAACCTCTACAGGATCGGTGTCCCGACCTTGGGACAGTTGAGCTAACGTAGGCTAATGCGATTAGCATGAGGTTGTAAGTAACACAAACAATTTCCCAGGACATAGACATATCTGATATTGGCAGAAAGCTTAAATTCTTGTTAATCTAACTGCACTGTCCAATTTACAGTAGCTATTACAGTGAAAGAATACCATGCTGTTGTTTAAGGAGAGTGCACAATTATTAGGCACATTTTTGCAGTCTTGAGACAACATTTTGAACAGATATGCAATGGTTCATTGGATCAGTCTAAAACTTTGCACATGCACTGCTGCCATCTAGTGGCCAAAATCTAAATTGCGCCTGGGCTGGAATAATACATGATGTGCTTTCTCTTGCATTTCAAATATGTATTTTTCTTTGTATTATCTTTTACCAGATCTAACGTGTTATATTCTCTTACATTAATTTCACATTTCCACAAACTTCAAAATGTTTCCTGTCAAATGGTATCAGTAATATGCATATCCTTGCTTCAGGTCCTGAGCTACAGGCAGTTTGATTTGGGTATGTCATTTAGGGCGAAAATTGAAAAAAAAAGGGTGCGATCCTTAAAAAGTTTTAACAACGTCATAAGATTGGAAATCTTTCTTGAATCAAATGTCCTATTCAGTTGTGCTGAAATCTAAGTAAGGTGACAGACATTCCTAACACTGATCTGAATAAAAGGTGTGTAAAGTCAAATACATTTCTAATGACTAAATGCACTCTAAACAGGACAATGGGGAAGTAAATACTAGTGGTTGAAATCTGAACACTGAACACTGTAATCTGAAATATGAATACAGTGCATTCTGAAAGTATTCAGACCCATAGAATCTTTCCACATTTTGTTACGTTACAGCCTTATTCTAAAATTGATTAAATTGTTTTTTCCCTTGTCAATCTACACACAACACCCATAATGACAAAGCAAAAACAGGTTTTTAGAAATGTTTGCAAATGTGTTTAAAAAAAAACTTAAATATCACATTTACGTAACTATTCAGACCCTTTACTCAGTACTTTGTTGTAGCACCTTTGGCAGCGATTATAGCCTTGAGTCTTCTTGGGTATGATGCTACAAGCTTGGCACACCTGTATTTGGGGAGTTTCTCCCATTCTTCTCTGCAGATCCTCTCATGCTCTGTCAGGTTGGATGGGGGGCGTCGCTGCACAGCTATTTTCAGGTCTCACCAGAGATGTTAGATTGGGTTAAAGTCCGGGCTCTGGCTGGGCCACTCAAGGACATTCAGAGACATTCAAGCCACTCCTGTGTTGTCTTGGCTGTGTGCTTAGGGTCGTTGTCCTGTTGGAAGTTGAACCTTCACCCCATTCTTAGGTCCTGAGCGCTCTGGAGCAGGTTTTCATTAAGGATCTCTCTGTACTTTGCTTCGTTCATCTTTACCTCGATCCTGACTAGTCTCCCAGTCCACGGGGCTGAAAAACATCCCCACAGCATGATGCTGCCACCCCCATGCTTGGTGCCAGATTTCCTCCAGACATGACGCTTGGCATTCAGGCCAAGGAGTTCAATCTTGGTTTCATCAGACCAGAGAATCTCGTTTCTCATGGTCTGAGTCTTTAGGTGCCTTTTGGCAAACTCAAACTGATTGGTCAGTTTGTCTGGGCGGCAACCTCTAGGAAGAGTCTTGGTGGTTACAAACTTCTTCCATTTAAGAATGATGGAGGCCTCTGTGTTCTTGGGGACCTTCAATATTGCAGACATTTTTTGGTACCCATCCCTAGGTCTGTGCCTCTACACAATCCTGTCTTGGAGCTCTACGGACAATTCCTTTGACCTCATGGCTTGGTTTTTGCTCTGACATGCACTGTCAACTGTGAGACAGTGTGTGTGCCTTTCCAAATCATGTCCAATCAATTGAATTTATCACAGGTGGACTCCAATCAAGTTGTAGAAACATCTCAAGGATGATTAATGGAAACAGGATGCACCTGAGCTCAATATCAAGTGTCATAGCAAAGGGTCTGCATAATTATGTAAATAAGTTATTTCAGTTTTTTTTATTTTTATAAATTAGCAAATGTCTTAAAACCTGTTTCACTTTGTCATTATGAGTTATTGTGTGTAGATTGATGAGGGAAAACAATTATTGAATCAAGCGTAATTAAATGGGGAAAAAGTCAAGTGGTCTGATTACTTTTCGAATGCACTGTAGGTGTTTTCCTGCTTGGAAACTGGCTGAAAAAAAGCATTCCTGTGTTTAAGATGAGAACACTTATTATCAAATCTACATGCCTAATGTTTAAGTTTTAAACCACTGCATCAACTATATAAGTAAGGCTTACATTATTTTCATATGATTATCTATCCCCATGTCTAGCCTAGCCTAGCAATGGACTAAATTAGCCCGATCTGAAAAAATGATTTTTAGGATAAAAACCAGACCAACTGTCCCTAGAGAAACACACACAC
Source organism: Brachymystax lenok tsinlingensis (assembly GCA_030435695.1). NCBI lineage: Eukaryota > Metazoa > Chordata > Actinopteri > Salmoniformes > Salmonidae > Brachymystax > Brachymystax lenok. The sequence continues at coordinate 43,442,330 of CM059816.1, forward strand.
ACACACACACACACACACACACACACACACACACACACACACACACACACACACACACACACACACACACACACACACACACACACACACACACACACACACACACACACACACACACACACACACACACACACACACACACACAGCTGGAGGAGCTGGGATGGCCGCGCGCAGGAGAGCTTCTACAAACACGCTAATTAGATCTCAAGCTCAGGCCCCGCGCTCTGAAAGCTGGCCGGCGGCGGGGCGCGCGGAGCTGTGGAAAGTTAATTGAATTAAATCCCCTCTAAACTAATTAGGCTGCAATCTGCCACGCGAGCTGTCCCTGAGCAAGGTTCGAATTAGGGAGAATGGATTTGTTCCTTTCTTTAGGAGAAGGGGGATGGCTGTGTTTTAGGAGTATTTTATTCCCTTTTATGATAATTCTCCCGTTGGGACAGGCGAGCGTGCGTAACTGTACGGGGTTTGGCAGCTTGCATCTGGAGATGCTCTGGTCTCGAGCACACCCGCGCGCCCTGCTCACCGTCACAATGTCAGGAAGCAGACTGTACCCCCGAGCGTCTCTATTTGGCCTACACCCGATGAGGAGAGGGGAGACTCTCTGTTGCCAATATGATGAGGATGAGCTAAGCGCGGAGTAATGGCGGATCGATCCGTGCCTGCCTTCTGAGAGACCTCGGGGGAAAGAGAAAAGAGAGAGAGGAGAGGAGAGGGGGAGACGAGCAGGGGAGGATAACACAGACGAAAATGCCCCGTTAAGAGCGCGGACAGATATGATAATGGACCAGGAGGCTATCAGAGCTCTGAGTGATGTGCACGGGCCGCGCTGAGTGCTCACGAGCGAGTCATCATCACCCACCTCCTTATGATGTTGCCACGCCAGGCAGGCCCCAACGATAGAAGCATAACATGGAGATAAAATAAAAGGAATGATAGGTATACACTTTTAGAAAAAATATATATCTAGAACCGAAATGGGTTCTTCGGCTGTCCCCATATGATAACCCTAATAAAAATGTGTTCACATTTTCTTCACATTTTCAAACAGTACATTTATATTTTCCAACAGGGCTATACATTTGGGTGAGTTTTTTTTGTCGCCTGAGTAGCCTCCTTTCACTGGCAAAAATACAATTAAACCATCTACTGTTCAGCGAAATAACAACACATTGTCAAATAATTAACATCCAATCACATTAACAGTTACTATCTCGCGGGAATTCCACTAACGGTCCGCATGTAGCCAAACGTAGCTGCTGCTCATGTTGAAATCTGTACTGATGGCGCAAAAGCCATGACAGGGAGACATAGTGGAGTGGTAACGTGCGTGCAAGAAGTTGCTCCTGATGCCACTGCAGCATCCACCGAGAGGCTCTTTCTGCCAAGGGAATGCCTGACAGCTTGTAAGATGTTTTGGACACTACAGTGAAAATGGTTAACTTTGTTAAAGCAAGGTCCCTGAACTCTCGTGTATTTTCTGCACTATGCAATGATATAGGCAGCGACCATGTAACGCTTTTACAACATACAGAAGTGTGCTGGTTATCAAGTGGCAAAGTATTGACACTTTTTATAAATTGAGAGACAAGCTTAAAGTTTGCTTTGCTGACCATAATTTTAACTTGTCTGACCGCTTGCATGATGACGAGTTTCTCACACGACTGGCCTATCTGGGTGATGTTTTTTCTCGCCTGAATGATCTGAATCTAGGATTACAGGGACTCTCCGCAACTATATTCAATGTGCAGGACAAAATAGAGGCTATGATTAAGAAGTTGGAGGTCTTCTCTGTCTGCATTAGCAAGGACAACACACAGGTCTTTCCATCATTGTATGATTTTTTGTGTACAAATGAACTCAAGCTTATGGACAATGTCAAATGTGGCGGCAGGTAGCCTAGTGGTTAGAGCGTTGGGCCAGTAACTGAAAGGTTGATAGATCGAATCCTCAAGCTGACAAGGTAAAAATCTGTTGTTCTGCCCTTGAACAAGGCAGTTAACCCACTGTTCCTAGGCCGTCCATTGTAAATAAAATGTGTTCTTACCTGACTTGCCTAGTTAAAAAAAAGTGATATAGCAAAGCACCCTAGTGAGTTTGGTGCACAATTACTTTCCTGAAACAGATGACACAAACGACTGGATTCTTATAACCCTTTCATGTCCTGCCTCCAGTCCAAGTATTGATATCTGAACAAGAGAGCCTCATTGAAATTGCAACATGCGGTTCTGTGCAAATTTAATTTAATCAGAAACCACTGCTAGAAACCATCAAAGTAGACTCTGCCTTGGCAAATTGTGCTGTTAAGACCCTGATGCCCTTTGCAACCACGTACCTATGTGAGAGTGGATTCTCGGCCCTCACTAGCATGGAAACTAAATACAGGCACAGACTGTGTGAGAAATGATTTAAGATGGATAGACTCTCTCCAATACAACCCAACATTGCAGAGTCATGTGCATCCTTTCAAGCACTCCCTTCTCATTAACCTGTGGTGAGTTATTTCGATGAACAAATGAGGTTTTCTATGTAAGATGGTTCAGTAAAGAGCATTGTTATTATATTACTATGTGCCCTGGTCCTATAAGAGCTCTTCGTTACTTCCCACGAGCTGGTTTGTGACAAAAACTCACACTCATTCTTATGTTTAATAAATGTATCATATAGTGTGTGTGGTTGTGTGTGTGTGTGTGTGTGGTTGTGTTTTGTTGTGTGTGTGTAGAGATTGGAGGAATGTGTATGTATGGAGAATGCAGTGGGCGTGCGTGTGTGAAGTAGAGTTGTACTGTGAAGGTGCATCCTCAGTAGCCTAAACATTCACTCCACTCTACTTCAACCCATAGGATGTCCTCTCCATCTCTCTCTCACACACTCTCGATTTCCCACTTTCACGTTCTCCAAGTCCCAATATGTTCCCCTCCATCTCTATCCTCTTTCTCTCCTTTTTGTCCTCCACCCTCCACATCCCCTTCTCTTTAATTCTCTCTCTGTTAAGCGGTAGCTGCTCTGTCTCTCAGGGCGTAGGAGGATGGTGGAGGGGAAAGAGAGGTTGGGTTTCCGTTTCCCTATAATCTAATCAGAGAAATGGCAGCAGGCAGAAATAGCCTGATGGACAGACTAAGAGACTCTCTTCATCATCATCCTCTTCTTCCTAAGGACAGTCAAACACACACACACACACACACACACACACACACACACCTCTTTGAAAGTGATTGTGTGCATATTTGAGTGTACCTAGTATATACATAGAGATGTAGGATCTTAATTTGACCAGTATTGTCATAGCAACATACTACATATATATATACAGTGAGGGAAAAAAGTATTTGATCCCCTGCTGATTTTGTACATTTGCCCACTGACAAAAAAATTATCAGTCTATAATTTTAATGGTAGGTTTATTTGAACAGTGAGAGACAGAATAACAACAAAGAAATACAGAAAAACGCATGTGAAAAATGTTATGAATTGATTTGCATTTTAATGAGGGAAATAAGTATTTGACCCCCTCTCAATCAGAAATATTTCTGGCTCCCAGGTGTCTTTTATACAGGTAACGAGCTGAGATTAGGAGCACACTCTTAAAGGGAGTGCTCCTAATCTCAGTTTGTTACCTGTATAAAAGACACCTGTCCACAGAAGCAATCAATCAATCAGATTCCAAACTCTCCACCATGGCCAAGACCAAAGAGCTCTCCAAGGATGTCAGGGACAAGATTGTAGACCTACACAAGGCTGGATTGGGCTACAAGACCATTGCCAAGCATCTTCGTGAGAAGGTGACAACAGTTGTTGCGATTATTCGCAAATGGAAGAAACACAAAAGAACTGTCAATCTCCCTCGGCCTGGGGCTCCATGCAAGATCTCACCTCGTGGAGTTGCAATGATCATGAGAATGGCGAGGAATCAGCCCAGAACTACACGGGAGGATCTTGTCAATGATCTCAAGGCAGCTGGGACCAAAGTCATCAAGAAAACAATTGGTAACACACTACACCGTGAAGGACTGAAATCCTGCAGCGCCCGCAAGGTCCCCCTGCTCAAGAAAGCACATATACATGCCCATCTGAAGTTTGCCAATGAACATCTGAATGATTCAGAGATCAACTGGGTGAAAGTGTTGTGGTCAGATGAGACCAAAATGGAGCTCTTTGGCATCAACTCGCCATGTTTGGAGGAGGAGGAATGCTGCCTATGACCCCAAGAACACCATCCCCACCGTCAAACATGGAGGTGGAAACATTATGCTTTGGGGGTGTTTTTCTGCTAAGGGGACAGGACAACTTCACCGCATCAAAGGGACGATGGACGGGGCCATGTACCGTCAAATCTTGGGTGAGAACCTCCTTCCCTCAGCCAGGGCATTGAAAATGGGTTGTGGATGGGTTTTCCAGCATGACAATGACCCAAAACACACGGCCAAGGCAACAAAGGAGTGGCTCAAGAAAAAGCACATTAAGGTCCTGGAGTGGCCTAGCCAGTCTCCAGACCTTAATCCCATAGAAAATCTGTGGAGGGAGCTGAAGGTTCGAGTTGCCAAACGTCAGCCTAGAAACCTTAATGACTTGGAGAAGATCTGCAAAGAGTAGTGGGACAAAATCCCTCCTGAGATGTGTGCAAACCTGGTGGCCAACTACAAGAAACGTCGGACCTCTGTGATTGCCAACAAGGGTTTTGCCACCAAGTACTAAGTCATGTTTTGCAGAGGGGGTCAAATACAGTGAGGGAAAAAAGTATTTGATCCCCTGCAGATTTTGTACATTTGCCCACTGATAAAGAAATGTTCAGTCTATAATTTTAATGGTAGGTTTATTTGAACAGTGAGAGACAGAATAACAACAAAAAAATCCAGAAAAAACGCATGTGAACATTTTTATAAATTGATTTGCGTTTTAATGAGGGAAATAAGTATTTGACCCCTCTGCAAAACATGAGTTAGTACTTGGTGGCAAAACCCTACAACTTGGAGTCCACCTGTGGTAAATTCAATTGATTGGACATGATTTGGAAAGGCACACACCTGTCTATATAAGGTCACACAGTTGACAGTGAATGTCAGAGCCAAAACCAAGCCATGCGGTCGAAGGAATTGTCCGTAGAGCTCCGAGACAGGATTGTGTAGTGGCACAGATCTGGTGAAGGGTACCAAAACATTTGTGTAGCATTGAAGGTCCCCAAGAACACAGTGGCCTCCGTCGTTCTTAAATGGAAGAATTCTGGAACCACCAAGACTCTTCCTAGAGCTGTCCCCCCAGCTAAACTGAGCAATCAAGAACCCAATAGTCACTCTGACAGAGCTCCAGAGTTCCTCTGCGGAGATGGGAGAACCTTCCAGAAGGACAACCATCTCTGCAGCACTCCACCAATCAGCCTTTATGGTAGAGTGGCCAGACGGGAGCCACTCCTCAGTAAAAAGGCAACATGACAGCCTGCTTGGAGTTTGCCAAAAGGCACCTTAAGGTCTCTCAGACCATGAGAAACAAGATTCTCTGGTCTGATGAAACCAAGATTGAACTCTTTGGCCTGAATGCCAAGTGTCAAACCTAGAGGAAACCTGGTATAATCCCTACGGTGAGGCATGATGGTGGCAGAATCATGCTGTGGGGTTGTTTTTCAGCGGCAGGGACTGTGAGACTGGTCAGGATCGAGGAAAAGATGAAAACCTGTTCCAGAGCGCTCAGGACCTCAGACTGGGCCTAAGGTTCACCTTCCAACAGGACAACGACTTTAAACACACAGCCAAGACAACGCAGTAGTGGCTTCGGGACAAGTCTCTGAATGTCCTTGAGTGGCCCAGCCAGAGCCCAGACATGAACCCGATCGAACATCTCTGGAGAAACCTGAAAATAGCGACGCTCCCCATCCAACCTGACAGAGCTTGAGAGGATCTGCAGAGAAGAATGGGAGAAACTCCCCAAATACAGGTGTGCCAAGCTTGTAGCGTCATACCCAAGAAGATTCAAGGCTGTAATCACTGCCAAAGGTGATTCAACAAAGTACTGAGTAAAGGGTCTTAATACTTATGTAAATGTACACACACATTTCTAAAAACCTGGTTTTGCTTTGTCATTATGGGATATTGTGTGTAGATTGATGAGGGAAAAAAACTATTTAATCCATGTTAGAATAAGGCTGTAATGTAAACAAATTGTGGAAAAAGTCAAGGGCTCTTTCCGAATGCACTGTCTGTACTTAAGCAAATTTTTACTTACCATAAAAAAGGCGTTGAATACTTATTGACTCAAGACATTTCAGCTTTTCATTGTTAATCAATTAGAAAAATATAGAAAAACATAATTCCACTTTGACATTATGGGGTATTGTGTGTAGGCCAGTGACACCAAATCTAAATGTAATCCATTTTAAATGTAGGCTGTAACAAAATACAATTCTGAACAAGTCAAGGGGTATGAAATCATTTCTGGATGCACTGAGTGGACAAAACATTAAGAACACCTGCTCTTTCCATGACAGACTGACCAGGTGAATCCAGCTGCAAGCTATGATCCCTTACTGATGTTACTTGTGAAATCCACTTCCAATCAGTGTAGATCAGGGATGGGCAACTGGTAGCCTTCGTAGGCCCATGGATCAATTTCACAAAAAATAAATACATACTTTTCTTTTTCTTTTGGGGGGACTCAGTTGGGGTCTCAACTTACTGCTAAGAGTTAGAATGATAGAATACACAAGGTGCATTTTTTAAATGTGGTTGTGCATCAGCAGTCACTCAATTAAACCCATGTCAGCTAAATGTTTTTACATAAGTTAGCTGGCCGCTAGACTATCTAAACTCGTATTTAGCATGGTCGAATTACCGACCGGGGTGAGGCCCATAGATCGTCAGTTACCATATTAAAAACTGCAGACATTTGCCTCCATCCTATGGCAAAATGGCAGGAAATTAGCTGTAAAATTGCAATTTTTTCTCCCGCCCCATGGCAAAGTGAGTAGAATTGCAGCAAACTTGATTTAAAACTGCAACGTTTTCTCTTCGCCCCATGGAAAAATGTGTACAATTGCAGGAAATTAACTTTAAAACTTCAATTTTCTCTTCACTGTCACGAGCGTGGGGGGGGGGGGCGCTAAAATGTGGCCCCTCATTATTGAGTTCCAATGTGGCCCCCAACCCCATCGAAGTTGCCCATCCCTAGTGTAGATTAAGGGGAGGAGACAGGTTAAAGGAGGATTTTTAAGCCTTGAGACAATTGAGACATGGATTGTGTATGTGTGCCATTCAGAGGTTGAATGGGCAAGACAAAAGATTTAAGTGCCTTTGAACGGGGTATGGTAATAAGTGCCAGGCACACCGGTTTGTGTCAAGAACTGCAACGCTGCCGGGCTTTTCGCACTCAACAGTTTCCCGTGTGTATCAAGAATGGTCCACCACCCAAAGGATATCCAGCCAACTTGACACAACTGTGGGAAGCATTGGAGTTAACATCAAAGTCAAAGTCAAAGTCACCATTATTTGTCAGTTGTACAACCGAATGCCTTCAACCGAAATGTGTCTTCCGCATTTAACCCAACCCCTCTGAATCACATGGGCCAGCATCCCTGTGGAATGCTTTCGACACTTTGTCTGTGTGTATCTGGGAGTTGTGGGCAGCAAGGCACTGTCTGCTGTGTGTGTGAGTGTGTGTATCTGGGGGGTCCAGCAGGTCCAGTCATGGTGAGCGGGTCTGTTTCTCCATTCTAATTCCCTCCCTGCAGGGGAGAAGAGGTTCTACATCTCTATGGAACCCTGGTAGAGAGGGACACAGAGGAATGACCCTCCCACATTCCCTCCTTACCTTCTGCAAAACCAGCCCCACCATCACACACACACGCAAAATGCTCTCTTGTTCTCTCTCTCTCACACACACACACACTGCTCACAGTATGCACACATTCACAATCAATTCCTCAATCATGTTATGTCCCCAAAACGACAACTGTTATTGTTCTAGAATTCCCACCCAGACTCTGACAACACACACAGACAGGATGGAGTGACAGTGGAACACAACACACAGACAGGATGGAGTGACAGTGGAACACAACACACAGACAGGATGGAGTGACAGTGGAACACAACACACAGACAGGATGGAGTGACAGTGGAACACAACACACACAGACAGGATGGAGTGACAGTGGAACACAACACACAGACAGGATGGAGTGACAGTGGAACACAACACACACAGACAGGATGGAGTGACAGCGGAACACAACACACAGACAGGATGGAGTGACAGTGGAACACAACACACAGACAGGATGGAGTGACAGTGGAACACAACACACAGACAGGATGGAGTGACAGTGGAACACAACACACACAGACAGGATGGAGTGACAGTGGAACACAACACACACAGACAGGATGGAGTGACAGTGGAACACAACATACAGACAGGATGGAGTGACAGCGGAACACAACACACAGACAGGATGGAGTGACAGTGGAACACAACACACAGACAGGATGGAGTGACAGTGGAACACAACACACAGACAGGTCCCAACAAGACAAAAACAGGAATCTCCATTGATCACAGCAGCTTTATTTACAACATGATGGGTGTTTGTACACAAGAATGAAAAATATGTCTCTTCTTTAGCTCGGCTCCTTGTAAAAATGAAGGATACATTAAAATATATAAACAATATCTCTACATTTCCAGATGGATTCCCACCAAACACCACTAAACATATTCATGACAAAGGAGGCGATGCTTAACATTTAACATGCAACTACTGAAACATTTAACATGCAGTTTATTGATATCCATAATTTATCATCCATAAACTTTAGTTCATGTTTGCTTTCTAATAACACATTTTACATGACTCAGATGACTTGGTCTGCTGGTGGAATGTTCTCACAACACTAAGTTCTAGCTTTGGCTTGACAACACTATAGACAACACTAAGTTCTAGCTTTGGCTTGACAACACTATAGACAACACTAAGTTCTAGCTTTGGCTTGACAACACTATAGACAACACTAAGTTCTAGCTTTGGCTTGACAACACTATAGACAACACTAAGTTCTAGCTTTGGCTTGACAACACTATAGACAACACTAAGTTCTAGCTTTGGCTTAACGTTTCGATTTCTTTAAGCAAGCAAATACTTCTATAATTGTCTTCATATACAGGTTTATCCATATATATATATACATACAGTACCAGTCGAAAGTTTGGACACACCTACTCATTCCAGGGTTTTTCTTTATTTTTTATAATTTTCTACATTGTAGAATAATAGTGAACACATCAAACTATGAAATAACACATGGAATCATGTAGTAACCAAAAAAGTGTTAAAGATTCTTCAAAGTAGCCACCCGTTGACTTGATGACAGCTTTCCACACTCTTGGCATTTTCTCAACCAGCTTCATGAGGTAGTCACCTGGAATGCATTTCAATTAACAGGTGTGCCTTGTTAAAAGTTAATTTGTGGAATTTCTTTCCTTCTTAATGCGTTTGAGTCAATTAGTTGTGTTGTGACAAGGTAGGGGTGGTATACAGAAGAAAGCCTTATTTGGTAAAATACCAAGTCCATATTATGGCAAGAACAGCTCAAATAAGCAAAGAGAAACAACAATCCATCATTACTTTAAGACATGAAGGTCAGTCAATCCGGAAGATGTCAAGAACTTTGAAAGTTTCTTCAAGTGCATTCGCAAGAAACATCAAGCGCTATGATGAAACTGGCTCTCATGAGGACTGCCACAGGAAAGGAAGACCCATCACTCTGCTGCAGAGAAGTTCATTAGAGTTACCAGACTCAGAAATGGCAGCCCAAGTAAATGCTTCACGGAGTTCAAGTAACAGACACATCTCAACATCAATTGTTCAGAGGAGACTGTGTGAATCAGGCCTTCATGGTCGAATTGCTGCAAAGAAACCACTACTAAAAGACACCAATAAGAAGAGACTTGCTTGGGCCAAGAAACACCAGCAATGGACAGACCGGTGGAAATTTGTCCTTTGGTCTGATGAGTCCAAATTTGCGATTTTTGGGTCCAACTGCTGTGTCTTTGTGAGAGGCAGATTAGGTGAACGGATTATCTCTGCATGTGTGGTTCCCACCGTGAAGCATGGAGGTGGAGGTGTGATGGTGATTTGCTGGTGACACTTTCAGTGATTTAATTAGAATTTAAGGCACACTTAACCAGCATGGCTTCCACAGCATTCTGCAGCGTTACGCCATCCCAACTGGTTTGCGCTAAGTGGGAATAACATTTGTTTTTCAACAGGACAATGGCCCAAAACACACCTCCAGGCTGTGTAAGGGCTATTTGACCAAGGAGAGTGATGGAGTGCTGCGTCAGATGACCTGGCCTCTACAATCACTCGACCTCAACCCAATTGAGATGGTTTGGGATGCGTTGGACCGCAGAGTGAAGGAAAAGCAACCAACAAGTAGGAACTCCTTCAAGACTGTTGGAAAATCATTCCAGGTGAAGCTGGTTGAGAGAATGCCAAAAGTGTGCAAAGCTGTCATCAAGGCAAAGGGTGGCTACTTTGAAGAATCTCAAATCTCAAATATATTTTGATTTGCTTAACTTTTTTGGTTACTAAATTATCCCATATGTGTTATTTCATAGTTTTGATGTCTTCACTATTATTCTACATTGCAGAAAATAGTAAAAATAAAGAAAAACCCTTGAATGAGTAGGTGTCCAAACTTTTGACTGGTACTGTATATATATTTTTTTTGTTCTATATAGGACCTAATGCCCTTTCCTCCAGCTTCCTCATCAATGGCTGCTCTCCAATGATGATATGGAAAGACGTGGTTAATATCTCTCCTAACTGACGCTCGATAAATAGTATAATATATCCAAATGGGTGATTTAACCCCTCAGGCTACACTGAGGAGGATATGGGCTGTAGTCACTGAAGCTGCCACAGGGAACTGATAGGGACTTGACTCATCAGTGTGTGTGTGTGTGTACTTTGGATACAGTATGAAGGGTAGAAGACAGCCAGTGTGAGACAGGGAGAGAGACCATGATGTGTTTCTTTTGAGACATGTTTTATTTTACATTATAAACTGGGTGGTTCGAGCCCTGAAAGCTGATTGTCTGACAGCCATGGTATATCAGACCGTATACCACGGGTATGACAAAACATGTATTTTTACTGCTCCAATTATGTTGGTAACCAGTTTATAATAGAAATAAGGCACCTCGGGGGTTTGTGGTATATGACCAATATATAAGGGCTGTGTCCCGGCACTCCACGTTGCGTCGTGCTTAAGAACAGCCCTTAGCCGTGGTATATTGGCCATATACCACACCTCCTCTGGCCTTATTGCTTAATTAGCTCCATGAAAACCAACTCATGACTATGAGGTGATAGGTTATTATGAGGTGATGTGACAACAGTAGATTTCAGAGTATATATACAGTAGGTACTGTGTGTTAGTGATCGGGGCTGAGAGGAGGGCGTATGTCCAGCGTCCGTGCTGTGCTGTCCTTCCCCACTACCTCCAGACGCAGACTGGGTACGCCCTGCCCCAGCCCATCCTGCCCCTCGGCCCCGCCCCTGTCCTCTGAGTGGACAGACAGGCGGAGGGTGCAGCCCTTAGGAAGGAGCTCCTGCTCATAGGCTGCTGCCAGTTGGTTGACCACCCTCCGCTCCACCTGGTAACACAACAGACCGGTCAGGTCTAAAACTGACGCACGGTTCAACTCAACACCAGTGTGACCTGTTTTTGTGTTTGATTCAACAACTGAACGGGTTTGAAAATGTTTACCTAACAGCTGAACGGGAGTTCAATATTGACCACAGGATGAACAGAGAATATACAGAAGTCCCATTAAAATACAAGTATAGTATTTCTTTATAAAAGCTGAGTATTTATGACAATTGGACCCTAATTGTTATCTATTAAAAAGGTCCAATGCAGCTGTGTTCATCTCAATATCAAATCATTGCTGGGTAACAATGAAAGTACCTTACTGTAATTGTTTTAAATTAAAATGGTAAAAAATAAACCAAAATAGCTCATTAGCAAAGAGCAATTTCCAAAGCAATCATTTTTCTAGGACTGTCTGGGAGTGGTCTGAGTGACGGGTCTAATTGGACGAGCCTAATGGGAGGGATATCTAAACTGAAAACTAGCTGTTATTGGCAGAGGTTTTGAAACTCTCTTTGTTATTGGTCCATTAAGTTATACTGTCTGGTGATGTCACCAGGCAGGCCAAAACTCCAGCCCACCAAAACAGGCTGGAATTTCAGGCGGTCTTATCAAACAGCTCTCACACTAAAAGGGTTTTATACGTTTCACAACCTCATAGTGTGGAAATATATATACACACACAACACAGAAAAATCTAATTTCTGACTGCACTGGGCCTCGAACTCTCCTTATGTAGACAGTAATGAAACAAAGGGGGAGACAGATAAGTGGGAGAGTTCTGCACGGACTCTTTTTGTTAGTTGAAGCAGATACATTCACTGTGTGTACCTGTAAGTGTGTCTGTGTGTGTGTACCTGTAAGTGTGTGTGTGTACCTCATGTTTGATGGAACGGGCTCCGTAGTGCAGGTTGTAACCTCCAGCCAGCAGGTCCAGAACAGGGCGGTCCCACAGCAGAGTGATGTCATGCCTCTGCTTCGCCTAACGAGGGAGGAGAGAGAGAGACACCGGTAGGTCGGGGTGACGGTGAACCACAGCACTACATGGGAGATGGGTGTGTCATTTCTCCCCGTGGTAAAGAACAATAATAAGCATCCTGTGCTAATGCACATGGACCTGATTCATCAACCGAGTTAAAGCTGCGATATGTCACTTTTTCGGGGCGACCCGACCAAATTCACATAGAAAAGTGAGTTATAGATCTGTCACTCATTGAAAGCAAGTCTAAGAAGTGATAGATCTGTTCTATGTGCCCTATTTCTATGTTTCTTTTTTTCTTATTTTTTTTGGGGGGGTCTTTTACGTTCGGCTTCAAACAGCTACAAATATAATATTTGGGGTTACGGAAAATATATTTAGATGATACAATGATTCTCTACACTAGACTTGCTTGTTTTGTCACATGAACTGAAATTAGGCAAACTATTATAATTTTAGCAACCAGGAAATGACGGAGCAATTTCTGCATAGTGCAACTTTAACACCGCAAGCATTTCCTAATTAGTATTAACATCTCTGATCATTCCTATTGGTCACAGATCCGGTTCATCTAGCCCCAACAGAGTCGGATGAAGAAGTTACTACTGGACATTGATCTGATGTCAGCTTATTGCTTTTCTCTGGATGGTTAAGGTTAGGATTTAGGAAGGCTGAACTGATCCTAGGTCTGTGCCTAAGGTCAACTTCTACCTGAGGAGCCATAGCTAGCTAAATCCCTGTGGAGTTACTGTAATAAGAACTGCTATTTTCAACCTTCATCACATCACAGGAAGTACACACACACACACACACACCACACCACACCACACGCACGAGTCAGGTCCCTATCATTTCCCTGAGGCAGAGTTGGCTGACAGAAACAGAGTGATATTGATATTTAAATATTTATGAAAGTTCACGTGATGTTAAACACTACAATCAGATCAGAGCAGCCAGAGACAGCAGCTTTTATTGATCTGAGTGAGTCTCTCCAGTCAACACACACCAATGAAAAACACCCATATGGTGAGTACAAATCACACACAACACGGTCCATAATACTACGCAATAGCAAACTCGCACGGACCCCCACACACACCACCGGTCACCTTCTTGGCCCAGAAGTTGAGCTCTTTGCTGACAAGCTGCTGCAGTTCAGAGGGGCAGAATGGCAGGAAGTAGACAATCTCATTGATCCGCCCCAGAAACTCATCCCTCCGGAAATGGGCCTGGGGAGGAAACAATGAATTCACCAATAAGAGCTTTTCAGCATAGTGGCTCAACCAATCTGTGGTGTATGTGTGTCAGCGAGATGCTGTGATTGGGTATAAGATGAGGGCGTGGGGCGTTACCTTCAGAATAGGGCGAATTACAGCATCCTTAAACTGCCTGGAGATGGTGACATCATCACTCTTTTGAACATCATCTGGAGAAAAGGAGCAGTTAACTAACTTTGTCTATAGTGTCTGTGTCTTTAGTGTCTGTCTATAGTGTGTTTGTGTGTGTCTATAGTGTCTGTGTCTGTCTATAGTGTGTTTGTGTGTGTCTATAGTGTCTGTGTGTGTCTATAGTGTGTCTGTGTGTGTCTTTAGTGTCTGTGTCTGTCTATAGTGTGTTTGTGTGTGTCTATAGTGTCTGTGTCTATAGTGTGTGTCTATAGTGTGTCTGTGTGTGTCTATAGTGTCTGTCTATAGTGTCTGTGTCTGTGTGTGTCTATAGTGTGTCTGTGTGTGTCTATAGTGTCTGTGTCTATAGTGTGTGTGTGTCTCACCCAGGTTGTCGGCCAGTTTCCTGCGGCTGAGCTCCTGGGCCTCCTGGCGGAGCTGCAACGCATGCTGAGCGATGTCGTCACTGGCCACGTTCGAGGTCATGATGAAGATGGCGTCCTTACACTCAATGGTCTTCCCCTTCCCATCTGTAAGACGGCCCTGAGCGCCGCGCGCGAGAGAGAGAGAGAGAGAGACTCAAGGATCTAGAAAAGTGACACAGTAGAAAATGTGATTTTGTACAGTTAAAAAAACGTTGTGTGTGTGTGTACCTCATCGAACAGCTGTAGCATGATGGTCAGTACGTCTGGGTGGGCCTTGTCCACCTCGTCAAACAGAACCACAGCATTGGGATACGCCTTCAACTGTTTAGTCAGCTGACCTCCCTCTTCATGACCAACATAACCTGGAGGAGAACCTATGAATTTAGCCACCTAGACAGAGAGAGAGAGAGGTGGGAGCGGGTTTGAGCGGGGTAGAGAGAGAGAGAGAGAGAGAGAGAGAGAGAGAGAGAGAGAGAGAGAGAGAGAGAGAGAGAGAGAGAGAGAGAGAGAGAGAGAGAGAGAGAGACATGAAAAGGTAGAAATTGAGAGAGAATTATGATAACAGGTAGATGAACCTATTGAACTGAAGATGATGTCAGATTACTACTTCCTCTGATACAAAAACAATATTCTGGGGCCGTTTGGGAAGTGTGAGATGTCTCTTCGTTCAGATGCTGCATCGCTCTGTGTTTCTGTGGGAACCTGGACACATCTCTTTGAATTGAATTGTGGGAGATGAGAGGTTAGACAGAGCCCAAGGTCGCTCAGTCAACACAGGGTTAAACTGTTCATGACAGCGACTGGGAAGCTTGTCCGAACGAAGGCAGTAGAAGACTCAGACAAGCCGAGGGCTTGTCTGTATCCCAGCCTAAGGACATTCCTGGTTGTGGGAACATGAAGTCTCTTCCTGGTTGTGGGAAAGTGGTATTGATGATGTCATACCTCGTGCTTCTCCTGAAATTCGGACATGTCCATGCGGATGAATCCCTGAGAACAGAAGGCTCGTGGTTAATGAGCAGTAATAACACACAGGTACATAATATGATCAGATTTGCTGATACCATGTGATTTCAGCTGTGCTGATGTGTGAACGTGTGTGACTGTAACCTTTTTCAGGTCCTTGTGCATATAACGAGCCACCTGTTTGGCCAGCTCAGTCTTACCTGTGGGAAGAGGAAAGCAGTAACCAATCAGAGTGCAGTATGGACAGAGTTTTGAACGTCAATGGTCTGACGAGAATCCACTGCCAACCAAGCCTCTGAAAATTCTAAAGATGATCTCACATGAACCTCTCAACATTGTAATGATGATCTGGGTGGAATCTCAGGTAGATCTCTGAGCTGCTGATAGGCTATGAGTTGTTGTCCCTGATATCTGATTGGTGAATCAATAACGAGAAGGA